>JAUMHB010022941.1:0-46474 GCA_032359685.1 Pittosporum tobira
GGGAATAAATATTGCCTAACTTTAACGTTGACATTCTTTTTGTCGGAAACCAAATTTTATTTAGTACTTCAAAATATAAAAAAAATACAGGGTTCTTACACTTATATAGTTTTTTATGGCTCTTGATCAGAAATTTGAACTGATTCGAGCGTCGCTCTTGCATCGCATTCCATTACCATCTATTACTGGTGCAGTTTCTGAGCTTATCTCTGAAGAAATCCGTCATTGTGCTCTCAAACCAAGCTCGTCTCCTGTCATGACACCAACAAAATCTGTCTTGGCCACTCGTTCACAATCATCAGAGATCCCTCGTTCATTCCCAAACCGGAGGCAATTCCAACAAAATATCACCTGCAGTTATTGCTAGCGACGTGGTCATACTTACAAAGAGTGTCGCCAACGACCACAAGACAGTTGGAATAACAATAGACAGGGGGAAATAATTATCGTCGTATTGCTGCTACTACATAAGGCTCCAATGGCTCTACAAATTCTATACCAATGAGTGACCTTGAATGTATTATCAAACAAGTTATATCTCATGTTGGTAATCCTCATGTCACTGCTTATTCCTCTGCCAAAACTTGGTATTTTGATTATGTCTGTTGCAACCGTATGACAAATGATTCTACCTTGTTATCTCATATTACCCATGATATTTCTCCTACTAATATTCATACATCCGATGGTTCTCTCATGCATGTTCACAAAAGTGAAAATATTTATTCTCAGACTTTATCTATTCTTGATACATATTTCATACCAAAACTCATTTTAAATCTTATTTCTGTTGGCCAATTATGTGAATTTGGATTTGATGTTTTCTTTTCGTCTTCTGGTTGTCGTGTACAAGATCCTTAGACGGGACAGGTTCTTGGGATAGGCCGTAGGTATGGAAGGTTGTTTGAGCTCACAAATCTCCACATTCCTCCAAGAACTCCACAATTCATTACTAGTTCTGCTTCCTCTAGTTTACATTATAGTCTTTGGCATTCCCGACTTGGTCATGTTTCTTACAGTCGGTTGTGTCATTTAATTTATAGTGGTTTATTAGGTTCTGTCAAGAATGAAAATTTCGATTACTTACTTTGTAAACTTGTTAAACACACTGCTTTACCTTTTTCCATTAGCGAATCAAAATATATTTCTCCTTTTGATCTAGTTCATTCCGACATATGGGGACCTTCTCCCAATGTTAGTATGGGAGGGTCAAAATATTATGTGATATTTGTTGATGATTTCTCTCGTTTTACATGGATATACCTTATGAAGAAACGATCTGAACTGGCTGATATTTACAAAAACTTTGTTATTATGATAAAAACTCAATTTTCTTGTAATATTAAAGTTTTTCGCACTGATAATGCAATGGAATATAAAGAAACTGAATTACTTCAATTATTTGCATCGAATGTCACCATTATCCATCGCTCTTGTCCAGGTACATCTGAACAAAATGATCATGCTGAACGCAAACATAGACATATCTTAAAAACTGTGCGTGCCCTCCTTCTTGCTGGGTCCCTTCCTGAATATTTTTGGGGCGAAGCAGCTTTCACTGTCGTATATACCTTCAATAGGGTACCCTCTCCTCTTATTGATAATCAATCTCCATATGAACGATTGTATAGTTCTTTTCCTTCATATCAAGATTTTAAAGTCTTTGGATGTGCTTCATTTGTTCTTCTTCAGACTCATGAACGAACAAAATTAGAACCTCTTTCTCGTTTATGTTGTTTTCTTGGATATGATATTGAACATAAGAGTTACAAATGTTGTGATCCTATTTCTAAAAGAGTTCGTATCTCCCGACATGTCACCTACTGTGAACATAAAATGTTCTATTTTATGTCCAAATTTGAAATTGACACTTCCACCTTCATACCTCATTTCACCAATCCATTATCTGAAATATCATCTAATTCAGATTCTGCAGGTTACAATTTTAATAATTCCACGACAAGTTAGATCACACCACCTTTGGCATATACTATTGCACATCAATCCCATAACGTTGTCTCCGATGATGATCCTGCATCACCATCACCAACCATTGAGCCTATTCGTCGTTCCACTTGGGTAAGACAACCTCCTCTTCATCTTAATGACTATCATGTTTCTTGTGTCATCTAACATTTACATGAACATCAAACATACCAAGAAGCTAAATATTTACATGTTTATGTTTTTTTTTTTTTTTTTTTTTTCGCATTGTATGACAATGATTCAAAAAATATTTAAATATTTTTAGTAAAATAAGTTATGCATTGTAGATAGGAATTCGGTTTTTCTTAAACAACGTTTTAAATTCGAACTTTACAAATAAAAACATGGTATTAAAATAATTATTTCTCCAACATAAAATTTTACAATATTAAAAAATAATCATATATCTTAATTTTTATTTTTTTTTAAGTTATGCAAATGATATAAGACTTCTCCATGTTTCGAGTAATTTGACTTATAATATCATTCCATAGGCATCTAGCTTTTATTATTTTTAAATACCTAGCTAGTGGAATTTATGATAGGTTAGAATCTTATTGAAATTATAGATGGAAGTGGTAGGGTTTAAGTAATTATCTGATCGACACGACTCTTTGTTGCATTATTACTACTTTTTGGTTTAAATATATTATATTTTTAATTAAAAATTATATTTGAAAAAATGATATACATTGTATTATATCTTATTAAATTAATATTTTAACAAGATAATATTATTTTGTTCATATTAATAAAAATGATATTTTTTATTTAATATTATATGATATAATGTATTGTAATTACAGTAATCTATTTTTTAATACTAATAATGATTTTTTTAGATCTTTATTGGTAAATAGTAATATAATTAACTTATGGAATCTAATTAATTTGTATGGATTACCACAACAAATCTTCCTAGGGAGGGTGATATACAATTACAATTACAATTACAATTACAATTATACATATGGTGTGGGGTCGAAAGTCTAGCAAGATATTGTAATTATTGAACCAAAGGGTTGTTGCCTTGTGTGGCCCATGAAATAGACACTTTTTTTTTTTTTTTTTGGCATGTATTCCCCTAACCCTAAAGCTAGACCCTAAAGTTGCATTGGCCCACAGTTGAAGAAGCCTTTTGGGCGAAGTCGAAGCACCAACCACGAACCATAATGTCCATCTGTTTCAACTCCCCATTATTTAATCCCTCTTTTATGCGGAGAATAATAATTTGTGATAACTGGGCAGATATATTAGCATATTTTTCAAGATGAAAAGAATCTTTTACAATAATTTAAATAATAAATTAGTAGGTATTAAAACTTAATTTATTGTATGCAAAGGATAAATGGATATAATGATCTAAGTTAAAAGTGACATCGTTCACTATGTAATTATTATATTTTTTTTATTGGATATTTGTCGATGGGTGTAGTTGTTTTTATACTAAGTTCACGTAATAATTTATTTCCTTATATATATATATTTTATTTTATTTTTAATTTTTTTTTATGAAAAACAGTTTTGAATTAGAAGGTTTATCCCATGCATGCTTGAAGGTAAATTAATTAACGCTACTGTCTCTGAACAAATACTTGTTCACTATTCAGCAATATATCAAAATAAATAAATATCAAATTATTTTTGGCAAATAGAAATAAATCTCAATTTGAAGCTATAAGAAAGCTCATAACGTGTGACCTGCGGACTACTTAGGAATGATCAAATCAAGTATTTTGAGTAAATAAATCAATCATTTGCATGGAGTCACTGCTCTATCATGGTTCTAACCGACACATGCACTACTCCACTATTTAAACGTAATTTGACATTTTTTTTTTTAAATTTAAATTATCTATGAGCTGTGAAAAAAATTATTAATTAATTAAATTTTTAAATAAATTTAAAATATTATTATACTTAATATTAAAAAAAAAATTAAAAATACTAATCTTACAAGATATATCACATAATAATTTATTTTCTTAAATTTTTTTTGTGCCGGAGGAAATAGTATTACACATAATTGTTTAATTTGTGGCTCATCCATTGATGCAACTAATTAAGAGATTCTCGAATAAAATTAGCATTAGTTGCGTATGTAATTGAAATCACTATGGTTTCAAGCTCTCAACGTCCACGTGGAAGAAGATACACCCTTCAATAATGGTGTATTAGAGGGTGTACCATCAGCATTGCACGTTATACCAAACACATTAAAATTCTCTAGTATTAATTAATGATAAAACATCTTAAGTTTACGTTAACCAACCATACCAATGCAATAACAGGAAGAGAGAGAGAGAGAGAGAGAGGAAAAGAGAATACGACAAACAAAAATGTTGGTCAAACTAATCATGACTTTAATTTAAGTGATTAGTTTAATGCTCCTTTATTTTAATCCCATAACTTGGCTGTTTTTTTATACTACTAGTATTCAATTATTAAGTACAAAGGCAAAGAGGTTTGTAGAAGACATACATTCGTCATGGATGCCCACTTCACCAATTAATTAAATGTATAAATACAATTACACCTTCTTTATTTGAAACTTTAATTAAATATTTTTTTTGAACTCCCAAAACATATTTTAATAATTGCGTTAAATAAAAATAAAAAATATATTATTTTTATATTAATTTAATATAATATTTTAATATGACTTTTATAGATTTTAAAATTTATATTACATAATTATTAAAATATATTGTCTATATTATTAAGCCAGAGAGGGAGTAATAGTGTAGGTTTAGAAGTCGAAACACAAGGCGCATGTTAGAAAAAGGCTCATTTCCCGATTAATCAACGATCTTTTCTTGAATTGAATTCTTGAAAAGCATATACTCCGTATGCCCCTTCCCTGTATTTCTCTATCTTACCTGAACAAAACACACTGGTTTCTTCCGTCTTCCCCATTTCCTTTTTCAATCATCACTTTCCCTTTCTACGTATTTGTGTATGAATAAATTGGACTATATGTCTATATCTCCGTGTATCTCTTCTCTGCATAAAAACAAATACAAAATCTTTTGACACGCTGGATGCTTCTGTCTCTTTCAACTCTCTCAAAAGCAGATGAAACGACTAAAATAAAATCCCACTAATTTTATATATTGTTCTTTTGGTGATATAATTTACTGATTAATATTAATACGTTTGTTTCATAAAAATTTATTTTATTTTATTTTTGAAGTTAAAATAATTTTATTAGAATCGAAGTTTATTTTGTAAGAATATAGATGGAGAAATTGTAAGTAATAATCTTAAATGTTAGTAAGTTTAAAATTTCAAATAAACATGTTTAATTTTTTTAATGATAGAATGGAGGGAGTATTACACTATTATTTGGCGGATTTTGATCCTTGTTTCTGTTGGCTATCGATTAACCTCCCCAGGAACCCCACTAGATCGATGATGAGATAATGATGTAGCAGCCTCAACAACATTACATATGCCCGAAACCGAAGTATGAAGAGAGAGAAAGAGGAGGGGAGGGGTTTAAGAGGAAAAGAAAAGTACCACTTTTTTATCCCACATTCTGATCATTGATTCCAGTTGTGTTTGCAGTGAAACCAACAACTGGGTGTCATACAATTTCTCTTCATCATGACCTTGCTTTGAAAAAGTTTTGATCTTGATGCTTCTTTTGCCCATACAGAGAAAAACCTGGTTGGAGGGAAAGAGAAGCCATATTTTTTGCACTGTTGTCATAAATGATTCCCATGACAGCTTGCCAAAATAGTCTCTGGGTTTCAAGCAGCTTGTTTTTTTGGCATGATTGATTGCCTTTAATCCTTTGTGTTCTCCTCAAGAAGCATGTTTTCATGAGTCTCTACTGCTTGGAAGAGTAAAAACAGTTAAAGGGATCAAAGAGAAGGGACCATCATATATAACTCTGCCAAGAAGTGCATAATTGGAACTGCGTTTGCTGAAGTGTCTTCTCGGGTTTCTTGTAATTGCATTTTCTGGTTCAGTTTTTTACTTTTCCTACACAATTTCTCTCAGGGTCTGCTTTTGAGTTTTGAAGGCTTTTTGAAGCTGCACTTGTTTAAGAATCAGGGGTTCTAGCAAATTTACCTTTTGGTTGAATGAGCTGCAAGAGAACTTCATGCACTTCAAATTGTGAAGGAGTCTTTGCAGGGGTTCTGTTTCAAAAGGTCTGATTTTGATGAGTTTTCTTGCTCTTTCTGGAGTTCTCCTTAAGATTTCCAGGCTCTTTTTGAAGATATGTAAGTGGGTTTTGGCAAAGATGTCTTTGAATTACAAGGTTTCTAACACAAATGGCAAGTTTTCTACCAGTTTCAAGGTGAAGATGGCAAGTGAGTCTCTGCATGGATCTAACTGTGGCTGGATAATGAGGGCACTACTTTCCTTTGTGATCATTGTTGTTTTTGTTGGTTTCGTTTGGTTCTTGTCCGGTTCGAATGATGGGGATGTTTGCAGGAAGGTCGAAGCTACAGATTTGTGTGATGATAAAGGTGGAATCTTGCTTGAACATTTCAATGTCAGCAAAGAACAACTTGATGTCTTGGCTTCTTCTTTCTTTGAATCTGATCAGGTAATTTTATGGCTCAATACTTTTGAAAATTATCTAATTTTGCTTTTTGACTGAGGTGCTTTTTGACCGAGGTTATTGCTGAAAACGTACTTTGCTGGAATCCTTAGTTACAGTTGGCAACTATGAGAGAATACTCTACTGGGTTTTGCTTTTGCAGTTGCCAATTATGAGAACTTGATGAGTTGCTACAGCAGAGTTCAAAATGAGATTTGAGGAAGGTTTATGTATTGAAATGGATGGGAATATGAATTTTTTTTCTTATTTTCTTATAATTATCGTATATGATTTACATGGGTATTATGAGACTCATGGATCTTTCCGGACTTACATAGAGAACTTCACTCAACTAATAATCAGGGACACTAATGATAGTTTACCAAGAAAAGGAAAGTGTCATGGAATTCCATAATTTAGTTCACAACAAGAAATTTAGACAATTAGAACTTTGTAATCATTTATTCATTCTTTAACTTTATTTGGCAACCTCCGTTGGGGAATAGGAAAGAAAGGGCATCTTGGGGATTCTTTGAATTATGATGGCTAGCAAAGATCATAATTATATGTGCATTTTCTGAACCTAGATTTTTGTTCTTAGCTTGATAGTCTGTGTCTTGCAGATCACATATTTGAAATGTACGAAACAATCACAACTTGAAATGCCTCCTCGTAGTAGCGTCAATTGTGCTTTGGATGTGCCACCTTTAAATGTAGAATGGCAAGACCAATGCCCTGTCCGAGACGAGAATGCTGACTCACCATTGATGGTCGACAATTCTGCCAGAGAGAATTGCGAGAGTATTTCCCTTTGTTTCGTAAAAGTAGTATGGTGGGTCCTTGTTGGAGTGGCGATGAGCTGTCAGATTACTGGCTTGATCTATAAATTTTGGTGGAGTCAAAAGCCAGAGCCGACTCAACAGGAGCCATTGCCACGGTACCAGATGCTCCAGCTGTTCCAGCAGAAGCAACAAGAAGCCCAAAGTTCTTCTAGAAATGCTGGGAAGTGGAGGAAGAAGCTTCTATTGGCGTTTGTCTTAGCAGGGGTGACTTTGTCCATTTGGTTATTCTGGCACATGAATGAAGATATTGTTTTCCGGAGGAAAGAAACACTGGAAAACATGTGCGACGAACGAGCCCGAATGCTGCAAGATCAATTCAATGTGAGCATGAACCATGTTCACGCATTGGCTATTCTTATCTCCACTTTTCACCATGGAAAACAACCTTCTGCTATTGATCAGGTAATGTTTGACTTTGACACTGACACATTGATGATTTTTCACTTTGACATTGACACATCGATGATGTTTGACTTTGACAATCTAATATTTTGTCTCCAGAAAACATTTGGAGAGTACACCGAGAGAACTGCTTTTGAGAGGCCTCTTACTAGTGGAGTCTCATATGCTTTGAGAGTTCTTGACTCTCAGAGAGAGCAATTCGAGAACCAACATGGATGGAAGATTAAGAAAATGGAAAATGAAGACCAAACATTAGTCCAGGACTGCATCCCGGAAAATCTGGACCCTTCACCCCTCCAAGATGAATACGCTCCAGTTATATTTACTCAGGAAACTGTCTCTCATATCGTGTCAATTGATATGATGTCTGGCAAGGTATATTTCATGTGCCCTTTCCCTTATTAAGTCCCGTTTGGTTAGTCCAGTAAGGGTCTCATGGTAATTATACTTTTACTTTTACAGGAAGATTGTGAGAATATCTTGCGAGCAAGGGCTTCCGGAAAGGGTGTGCTTACATCTCCTTTCAAGCTATTAAAATCCAATCACTTGGGTGTTGTACTTACTTTTGCTGTGTATAACACTCATCTCACTCCAGATATGACTGCAGAGCAACGCATTAATGCCACTGTTGGGTAGGTTTATAACATTTTCTTGTTGATATTTGCTAGATATATTATAAGAGAACAGATTATTTATTTATTTATTTACTTCTTTTTAACGTTTTGTAATGAGATTTACTTTTAATAATAATAGGTATCTAGGTGCGTCCTATGATGTGCCATCACTAGTGGAGAGGCTCCTGCTTCAGCTTGCTAGCAAACAGACCATTGTTGTAAATGTTTATGATACAACTAATAAAGAAGCACCAATTAATATGTATGGTACTGATGTGATTGACACTGGTCTGCTGCGCATTAGCACCCTTGATTTTGGGGACCCCACTCGGAAGCATGAGATGCATTGCAGGTGATTAATTAGACAGATTACTGAAAGCAGTAGGGGACCACTCATATTTTTCTTGAATATAGTAATTTTTTTCTTTTTCTGCTCCCAGGTTCAAACAGAGGGCACCTCCACCTTGGACAGCAATAACAGCATCAGTTGGCGTTCTTGTAATTACTTTGCTTCTTGGCCATATATTTCATGCAGCCATAATCCGGATTGCAAAAGTAGAGCACGGCTATCAAAAGATGATGGAGCTTAAACATCGTGCTGAAGCTGCAGACAAAGCAAAATCTCAGGTGCATTCTGTTGTGGCTTGTGGTTATGTTTTTTAGTGTTCTTCTGGAGATCCTCTACCTAAAATGTTGGCTATCTGTTTTGTAGTTTCTTGCAACAGTTTCCCATGAAATCAGGACTCCAATGAACGGTGTTTTAGGTGATTGAAAACCTCTTTATTTTCTGATTTTACTAATTTACATAGTTTGGAGTAACAGTTGACGTACTAAATCCTCCAATTCGACTTCAGGCATGTTGCAGATGCTTATGGACACAAATCTCGATGCAAACCAACTAGATTATGCACAGACTGCTCATGCTAGTGGAAGAGATCTAATATCGCTGATCGATGAGGTTTTGGATCAGGCTAAGATTGAATCTGGCAGGCTCGAGCTTGAGGCTGTACCTTTTGATCTGCGTGCTGTTCTTGATAATGTTCTATCACTTTTCTCAAACAAATCTCATGAGAAAGGCATTGAGGTAGGAAGTGGGCCATTGATTCACATGATCTAGTTGTGGAAAGGAAATTCCACCTCCCCCCTGCTAATACTTCTTACTAATTCTTCTCCTCTATTTATTTATTTATTTTTATTTTTTTTGTGGGAGAAGTTGGCCGTTTATGTTTCTGATCAAGTTCCTGAAGTTGTTGTTGGAGACCCTGGACGGTTACGGCAAATAATCACAAATCTAGTTGGAAATTCAATTAAGGTTCGTTATGATTCTTGGATATAGAATTTTTATCTTCCCCATGTAATATGTATTTCTCTTTCTATGAGTAATGCTATTGATGTCATTTTAATTTTCTATCTTTGCTTCTTAAATTGCAGTTCACACGAGACAAAGGGCACGTATTTGTCTCGGTGCATCTAGCAGATGAAGTTGGTCAAGCGCTCAATAAGCAGGATGAAGTGCTGAGGCGAAGCTTGACCCTGGGTCAAGACCATTCAAATAATTCTCATAATACACTTAGTGGGTTTCCTGTGGTTGACAGATGGAAAAGCTGGGTGGATTTTATGAAGTTAAGCGGCATGGAATCCGAGGAGATGGAAACGATCAAAGTATTAGTTACAGTCGAAGATACAGGTGTGGGAATCCCTATGGAGGCACAGGCTCGCATTTTCATGCCTTTTATGCAGGCGGACAGTTCGACATCACGAACATATGGTGGGACTGGGATAGGATTGAGTATTAGCAAGCGATTGGTAGACCTTATGGGTGGAGAAATTGGGTTTGTGAGTGAACCTGGAACGGGCAGTACATTTTCATTTACTGCAGCATTCAAAAAAGGAGAGAGAAATTCAAATTCTCTCAATACAAAGTCTCAGAAGTACCATCCAGCTGTTTCCGAATTTAGGGGATTGAGGGCACTGGTGGTTGACAGGAAAAGCATCCGAGCGGAGGTCACAAGATACCATCTTCAGAGATTGGGGGTATTAGTGGAAAAAACTTCCAGCCTGGATTCTGCTTACTCATTGTTCTTCAGTGCATCAGCTCAATTAGCCATGATTCTTGCCGATGAAGATGTGTTGGATGACAAGACTGATCATCAAATGCTCAAAGAATTGAGACCAAACGGTACTACAAATATCACCGAAACTGGTCCAAAGATATTTCTGTTGGCAACCTCCAGATGCTCTGCAATGTGCAATAAGCTCAAAACAGCCGGTTTAGTCGACGCTGTTCTAACAAAGCCTCTGCGGTTAAGTGTCTTAGTTCTGTCCTTTCAAGAAACACTTCTAATTGGGCAGAAAAGGCCACAACCGAGGGGGAAACCATCGACTCTTGGGAATTTACTTAGAAACAAACGTATATTGGTGGTGGATGATAACGGCGTTAACCGAAGAGTTGCAGAAGGCGCTCTGAAGAAGTATGGAGCAATTGTTACATGTGTGGATAGTGGGAGAGCTGCTTTGGGAATGCTTAAACCGCCCCACATCTTTGATGCTTGTTTCATGGATCTCCAAATGCCGGAAATGGACGGGTAAATAACTTGCCTGTTCTGTTTACCTAATTTTCTAGAATTATTGATGCACAAAAAGCCCATCGTGTGGGTGGATGCGTAGAAAGTTCAAATTTAGGTTTATCTCACATAAAGGAAAAAGGAAATAATAAATCGTTTGAAGTTTAGTAGATATTTTTGACATTTTTGCCTCAAACTTTGCAGGTTTGAAGCTACACGGAAAATCCGGAGTCAGGAGAGCAAGGTCAATCAAATGATTGATTGTGGTGAAGCACCAATCGAGACTTTTGCAAATGTGGCTCACTGGCATACACCCATATTAGCAATGACAGCTGATGTGATTCAAGCAACTAATGAAGAGTGCACAAAATGTGGGATGGATGGTTATGTCTCAAAGCCGTTCGAAGAAGAACAACTTTATTCGGCTGCAGCACGCTTCTTTGAGTCCGGTTGATTGAGTTGATTTCGGGTTGACTTGGCAAGGCTGCCTGATAGAGGTCAAGCCTGGAAAGTTACACAACGAATTATCAGACTAATCAAAGCCTGAAGACAGTTTGGTTGTCTGATTACTGACCCCCATCACTGCTATACGTTGGCATGATCGACTCATAAGCAGATTCTTCACCCATACAAGGTGACTCTTCAAGTTGACTTTTTGTTGATTTTTCAGATGTGGACTTCATTAAAGAAAACAAGTACGATTCATGAATACTTACTTGATGTTGGTCTTTTTCAGGTATGGTGGACGTTAGATCTGATGAATGTTTGGGGAGATCAACATGTAAGGGTACTTGACTGCTGACCATTCAACATCATATCACTTGTTGATGATAACATAGGAGCACAGGAGATAATTTGTAGATACTCCGCTCTAATAGGTTTTTTTTATCTTACAGCTTTAGCTTTTTTCATTTTTGAATAACCTTTATTTTCATACCCCATTCATTCTTCCTCGGCTCTTGCTCGGTTGTTCTGCAATAAACTGTCAATATAGTTTGAATACCCATATTTTGAATCCTTTGAGATGAATAACGATTCTTTTTTCTTTCTTGAGATTTTATTAGGAAGAGCAGCAGGGCCTGCAGATAATGCCCAGATCTTGGTAGGGAGGGCCCTTGGATTCATTTTATTCGTTTCATTAGATTTAGATTTAGGTAATGAGTTTTTGTAAAGTTTTGATGCAATTAATGTTAATGTTGAAAAAAAGATTAGTAATTACATTTGTTTTTCCATTCGAGTTAATGTTGATGTAACTACACATGTATGCTTGAAGATAAAAGAGAAGTTCACCTTTTTCATAATCTGCTCTTTATATTTTAAAGATTAGTAATTGTACATTACCTTGGCTAAGACACAAATTAAGAATTGTTTTTTTTCTCTCTTGAATTTAAAAAATGGATCAAATATCCAATTATTAAAATGGATTAAAAAAGCGTATGGTATTTGTTTCTTATGTTCTTTTTATTAACATTTCATTTTATTAGGAAATGTCTCAAATTTATTTATTATCTTTTAATTTTTTTCCCTTTTTTAGACCATTTTACCCTTCTTCATATCATGTGAACTTTTTCCGATGATGTGTGTGTGTGTGTGTTTTCCCTTATTTTTTTAAAGAACTGCTATGACTTAATTTGATACATTTAAAATAATATCGAGGTACAAAATAAAGAAAACGAAAATAAATAAATAAATAACGGTTCGAATCTCACGGAATGATGGGATTTGAGTTTACATTCACATAACATCAATTTTATTAATCTTAAAAAATAATTATTCAGAACTATTTTAATCAATTTATAAAATTCAAACAATTTAAATTCAAATAAAAATGGATTAAAAAAGCGTATGGCATTTGTTTCTTATATTCTCTTTATTAACATATCATTTTATTAGGAAATGTCTCAAATTTAGTTATTATCTTTAATTTTTTTCTCTTTTTTAGACCATTTTACCCTTCTTCATATCAGGTGAACTTTTTCCGATGATGTGTGTGCTTTTTTCCTTTTTTTTTTTTAAAGAATTGTTGTGACTTGGTTTGATACATTTAAAATAATATCAAGGTACAAAGTAAAGAAAACAAAAATAAATAAATAAATCTCACGGAATGATGGGATTTGAGTTTACATTCACGTAACATCAATTTTATTAATCTTAAAAAATAATTATTCGAAACTATTTTAATCAATTTATAAAATTCAAACAATTTAAATTCAACATGAGCTAATAATATGGAGCACGTGCACAAGTAGTGGCGTAGGGTTTTCATCTCTTTATCAAATAACCTAGGAAGAGATTGAACTTCTCCGCCAACACACACACACACACACACACACACACACATATGCATGTAATGAGGAACCGTCATTCTATCCGGTACACTACGAAAACCCTGTAAGTCTTAATATTCTTTCACTTCTCCATGCATTTACGGAAGTTTCATTTTATGTAGTAAATAAATCTAAAAATGAACTACGCAGTACTTTTGTGGCAGCCTTTGCATGCAGTTTAATCATGGTCGTAAGAGAGGTGATTTAACTAATTAATTCTGGGGTCGTTAAAACTAACATTAAAACTATATAAAATTATATATAAAATTAAAGCTATTATAAGGTTGTGACCTGACATGCTAAACTTTGTTGACTCGACTGAAAATAAGCTTAGATTTGTTTATCATCTGGTCTATTTCTCTATATATGAGATTTGGACTAACATAATTTTCTGATTCTAATCAATATATATTAAGCTTAGATTGTGAAATGAAGTGTGCAGATTTGTCAGAACGAGAAGATGCTTTTTTCATCCTTACTTATGCCTGCTTTGCTTTACTTTATATTTAGTTTTCTGCATCAATTAATGGATTCTAACAGAGAGAAACCTAACAAGAAAAGAAAGTGCGAGCTAGAAGAACATCAGCCAAGAAATGGCATAGATAGTTTACCCGGTGACCTCACCAATGACATACTTTCAAGGCTGCCAATCCCATCTGTAATGCAATCCAGATTCGTATCCCGAGCCTGGCACGCCTTGTCACTTGATCCAGATCTTGCGAACTTGCACCTATCTCAGGCAGCCAAGGAAGATCCTGTTCTCATCTTTCACAGCGACTATCCACTCCAAAACCAGCTTTCTTTTGTCGATATTTCTGATCATGATGACGATGAAGGAATAGTGAGGAAAATGACTACACCTTCTTCCTCTTCCATGCCAGAGTTTAATGTTGTAGGCTCCTGTAACGGCTTATTATGTTTATTGGACTTGTTATATAAGGATGTTATTTACATATTTACAACGTGGTATGAAGAACAAGACGCGCGTGGTGTGTGGATTTGGATTCCTTTCTGACACTAACGGATTGGAGCGCCACTGTAGTTCAAAATCGGAAGTTCTGGTATTAAGTTTGGGCAACAACAATAATAGATGGAGCAATATCGGAAAAGTACCTTATCAGCTTGAAAAATGTTTGTCAGGTGCACAATTTGTGAATTGAAGGCTTCATTGGCTGAGTCCAGGAATGTACCAAGATGGCCCCCACCTAAAGATCATTTCCTTTGACCTTGCAGACGAGAAGTTTCACGAGGTTCCAAGACCTAATTATAATGCCCAAAATAGTAGTGTCTATCATATAGTTATTCTACAAGGATGTCTTTCTGCAGTAGTTCAAACTCGAGAGACTAGGAGATTTAGAGATTTGGATTATGAAAGAATACTACGTGAAAGAAGCTTGGATCAAAGAGTTCAGAATTAGAGCTTCTTTAGGAGAACGAATGTATCGAAAATTGCAACCAATTCGGATTTGGAAGAACGCTTTTAATAGGAGTGTAGTTCGAGTTCTGTGCATTCTAAAGAATGGTGAGATCTTACTAGAGTATCAAGTTGGAAAGTTGGTTTTGTATGATCCAGTGACTGGAAGATATAGAGAAATAACGTTTCACGGGATGATGAAATTGTTTCGAACAGTTATACATACGGGAAGCCTCAGTTGGATTAAAATCCCAATTGATAAGTAGTAGGCATAACGAAATTGAGTGAATTCTCAGAGCTTGGTTATTTTCGGCATTTATCTTTGTAGCAGTTGTATTCATTGCCTACTTCATCATCGTCTATATTAAGAACATCATTGTCTTCTGGAATATCTCCTTAGCCTTAATATATTGATTTCGACATCTTATTTTAAATTTCATTATAAAGTCAAGGTAGATATGTACTAGTATTACATTTCTTGAACCATCCGTCCCAAGTCTCAACTATGCGAGTAGTTTGTTGTTATTATTGTAAGCACACGGTTATTTATGTGTCAAAGTTCCTTCTTCATCTTCATGACTTCTGGTTCTACATTGAGCCATGGACTTGAGTTTTGATGAAAGAAGAAATATTAAAAAGAAAAAAGTGCGAGTTAATTAGAATATGATCAGGAGTTAGAAGATGATCAGCCAAGAAACGGAATGAATAATCTTCCTGCTGATACGGCCCTTGACATACTTTCAAGGCTACCCATCACATCTCTGATGTGATTCAGATTCGCCTCCTGAGTCTGGCAGACATTATCACACGATCAGATTCTTGCTAATCTGCACCTTCCCGGGGCATTAAACAATAATCCTTGCCTCTTCTTTCATTGCCCAAATGAACTCTATTTTATAGAGCTTTCTGATCCTTGTTGCGATGAAATTGTGAGGAAAATCAATGGCTATCCAAACTCAGAAGTACAAGTATATACCATGGGGAGCAATGCATGGAGAACTACTGGAAGTGTCCCTAATCAATTTGGGAGACGATTATCAGAGCTTCTTTTGTTGAATGGAAGGCTTCACTGGATGACTGAACCATGTCAATACTACGGGATTCATCGAAAAGTAATAGCTTCCTTTGATTTAGCAGATGAGCAATTTCGCGAGGTCCCAAAACCTGCTTGTAAGGACCCAGATGGGCCTTGCTAAAATTTGGGGGTTCTTGGAGGGTGTCTTTCTGCAACGTTTTATTGCACTGATTGGATGGTGGACATTTGGGTCTTGAAAGACTCATGGATCAAAGAGTTCAGAATCAACTGTTACTCGGCAAATGTAATGTTTGCAGGTGGTCTGGGTGTTGCACACGGGGTTTGGAAGAAGGAGCTGCATGGTAGAATAGTTCGAGTTTTATGTAACGGGGATATTTTGTTGGAGTACAAAGGCGTCCAGAGAAGAGGAAACTAAGGAAGCAAAGGTTTAAGGGGATTCCTAATCAATTTCAAACATTTGTACATCTTGGCAGCGTAACTCAATTGGATTGATATCTAAATGTTTAAGCTAATGTTCAGGACTCATGAGACCATTATGCCCCTATCTCAATGTTTGATTTTACCTTTAATTTCAAATTAGTCTATGAAAAAGTTCATTTGCTTTGGCCTTTCTATAGAATATTCTAGTGTCTTATAAAGATTTATGGTTGAACTCAACTACTGTTAATTATGAGAGTACATTCAAGTTAGGCGTCGCTAGATAAAACTAAACAGGGAGGGAAGAAGATAGAGATATAATATATATATATATATATATATAATAAAGTATATTAAATTTACAATATATTTTATATAAACGTCGTTATATAACAGGGAGATCATCAGCATGGTGTATTAATCCATTTTATATGAAACTATTGAATCAAATAATACAACTTAGCCATCATGACTCGATCTTTTGTCTCTACCGTAGATATTCAACTAAAGCACCATAGCTAACGTTAAAGAAGCCAAAGAGCTGATTTCTGTTACAAGTTCTTCCAAATGATAATAATCCGTGTTGCAGTCTACCATATATCCCAGCTGAAACGTTTATTGAGTTTAACAAATTAGAGAAAATACACCTTTCTTGTCTAGGGTGCTGGAACTCCTAAAAAAGCAAAGCTTGTCCAAGCAGCAATAAATGCAAAGCCACCGAATTGGGCTGAGTACTTTCTTATCTTCAAGATATGCCACTGTATAGCACCTGCAAACACAAGATTTTGCTTTTAACTTTCGCCCTAAATCAGTTTAAACTCGATATGAAATTTATAATGGCTATTAGTTTACTTGAGAGGAAAAACAACGGGTTAAATGCACAATTGTCTATTATATTATGTGTCTTTTTACAATGATGCATTAATAAAAAGTGACATATTACATTGGACAATTGTGCATTTAACCTGAAAAACAACCAATTATATCAAAGCTCGTATATATCCAACTAAATTATATTTTAACAAGCAAATTAAATCATATTAAAATATCACCACAAGGAGGAGCAACCTATGCACACAATCTATACAAGAGAAAGACAACATCCAATAATCCGCAAAGGAAACTAAACAATCAAACTATGGATGTCAGATACTTTTTCAACTCATTCAGCTAGAATATAATAAGCCCATGAAAAGATATGATGGTTTAGATTATGAAATGAACGGTGCAGATTTGTCAAAATTAGATGTAAACTTTTCTGATTTTTAATGGAAGATAAACCATATTATTTATAATACTTCCAAGAGATTATTCAGTAGTGGCTCCCACTAGACATGATCAATTAACAAGACTTCTTGCAGCCTCCGTCTAGTTTGATGCTAATTAATGTGTTGTTTTCTGAGCCTTTCCTTGTTTATCAGCCCAATTTCTTTCTTCATCTCTAAACCTGCTTGCCTTACTGTCTTCTGGCTTAATGGATTTTAATATTAAGAATCCCAGCAAGAAAAGAAAGTGCAAGCTAGAAGAATTTCAGCCAAGAGATGCGATGGACAGCTTACCCCGTGAAATCGCCTTCGACATACTTGCAAGGCTGCCCGTCACATCTGTAATGCAGTCCAGATTCGTAAGCCAAGCCTGGCATACGTTGTCACTAGATCAAAATCTCGCTAGCTTGCACCTCTCTCAGGCACCCAAGCATGATCCTGTCCTTATTTTTCACTCTGACTATCCGATTCAAAACCAGCTTTCCTTTGTCGAATTTTCTGATCATGATTATGACAAAGGAATAGTGAGGAATATTACTACACCTTTTTCTGCTTCCATGCCAGAGTTTAGTGTTGTAGACTCCTGTAACGGCTTATTATGTTTATCCGACTCATTATATAACGATGCTATGTATATATACAATCCTTTCACTAGGGACTATAAAGAGCTGCCAAAATCAACGCAGTATGAAGAACAAGAAGTGGTGTGTGGGTTTGGATTCCTTCCGGAGACCAATGAGTACAAGGTGGTTAAAATAGTCTATCATTGGACTATGGATACTGGTTTAGGGCCTCGCCGTAGGATCAAAATACGCAGTAATGCAAAATCAGAAGTTCTGGTATTAAAATTGGGCGGCAGCAATACATGGAGAAGTATTGGAAAAGTACCGTACCAGCTTGAAAAACGTTCGTCAGAAGCACTTTTTATAAATGGAAGGCTTCATTGGCTGAGTCGAGGAGTGAACTATAATGTTCGCCGTCCAATTATCATTTGCTTTGACCTTGCCGATGAGAAGTTTCATGAGGTTCCAGGACTTGATTTTACTGCCCATATTATTCGTATCAGTCATTTGGTTGTTCTGAAAGGGTGCCTGTCTGCAGTAGTTTGTAGTGGTAGAGATTTAGAGATTTGGGTTATGAAAGAATATAACGTGAAGGAGTCTTGGATCAAAGAGTTCAGAATTGGAGCATATTTGAGAGAGCCAATGCGTCGAAAATTGCAGCGACCAGTTCGAATTTGGAATAATACTTTTAGAAGGAGACTAGTTCGAGTTCTATGCATTTTAAAGAATGGTGGGATCTTACTAGAGTATCAAGTCGGAAAGTTGGCTTTGTATGATCCGGAGAGCGGAATATATAAAGATGTAACGTTTCAGGGGATGCCGAAAATGTTTCAGACAGTTGTGCATACGGGAAGCCTGCAATGGATTGATGGCCCAAATCCCAATTAATATGATAAATTGAGTGAATTATGCTGTAATAGTTTGATCATGTTCTGCATTCTCTTTTGTAGCAGTTTTATTCAGTTCCTCTTCATCATCATGTGTCATGTTTGTTCAATGATTTAAATATCATGCAACTATTTATAGCATGTAACTAATTCATTTGCTTTAGCTTATGGTCCAAGAACATCTGTGCCTTGTGGAATATCTCCTTGGCCTCTAATTAAAGAAGAATTTTTAATTATTTTGTAATCATTTATCGTTAATTAACGGGAAAATTAAGGATACATTCCAGGTAGCTGTCTCAGAAAAATACAAGGAAGGTGGAGATAAGACTATAATATCACATACATAATTATATAATATACTATCGACCGAGAAAACAAAGGAAAAAATAAAATAAAATCGTAGATGATTCAAAAGTGGATCCCGCAAAAAAGAGTATGAAAATGAAATTCCTTGCACACTCCGTCTCAATTATGCTAACTAGTTTGTATTTATCGGTCCGTACGTAAGAATGATGTTATTGTTTTTTGGATCAATGGGAGCTTCTTGTAGTTACCTTTTATACTTTATTACTCTAGTGGGGGTTTGAAAAATATTTTTAGAAAAATAAAAATGAAAAAATTAATATCCTATCTTAAAATATCCTTGTATATTTTAGTTAGAGTGGAAGATATTTTTGTGAGGAAAAAAAAAGTAAGTATAATTATATTTTAGTTAGAGGAGTGAAATATATCCTTGTATATTTCTATTTGAATTTTGAAAAAGTAAGGACAATTTAGTTATTTCTTTTCCTTATTTTTTTCAAAACAAAAATATTAGACAAGTGTTGCAGAAAATTATGAGCACGAGTTGATTAAAATGTAAATGTTTCCATTCAAATTTAGGAGAGAACTGAAATGAGGTCTATTTCTTTCATATACTATATTTTTGGTTATGTTTTAATTTTTTATTTTATTTTTTTATTTAATGCCTATGACTTACGAGGCCATTCATATAATACTATCTTAATGTTCATTTTAATTTAGCTCAATTACTTTCGGTGCGTCACTGACTAGGAAGCAGTCTCCAGAAATATAAAAATACATGGGAGCCGGGAGGGAAGAAAGATTAGATAGTTATTAGTACTATGTACCCAAAAAAAAAAAAAAAAAAGAAGCATACTAGTAGTATTAAGTTTAAAGTTTATTTTATATGCACGTCGTTATATAAAAATATGTGGCATCACGACTGGATCACATTAGGAGCGCTAAGGCTCGGTTTGAGCTCGGTAAAAAAAAAATTATTTGATCTAATGAGTCAAATTCGAGCTCAACTTGATAAAAATTCGATAATAATAAATATTTTCATATTTTTACGAAAAACTCAAACACGACTCGTTAAAAAATCGATAAGAGATTTGTTTAAATTATACGAGCCGAGCTCGAGTCTGAAAAAAAAAATTGTTTCGCTAAACGAGCCAAATTCAAGCTCAACAAGCTCAATTCGGCTCGTTTCATAGCCTTAGATCACATCTGCTAAGTTGGATGCTGCAAATTGTTAGGAATTAAGGAGAGCTAAACAAGCCGATAGTTCGCTCAAGCTTGTTAAAAGAACTCCTTTGATTTAATAAGCCGAATTCGAACTTGATTTAATAAAAATTCCAATATTAAATATTTTTATATTATTTATGAAAAAACTCGAGCTCAACTAGTTAAAAACTTGATAAAAGACTCGTTTAAGTTAAATGAACAGAGCTCGAATATAAAAAAAAATAATTTATTTTAACTAAATGAGACGAGCTCGAACTTTACTATCGTTCAACTTCAATTTAATTAACTTTTATTATTTATAGGAATAAATAACAATTAAAGTGGAATTAATCCCAGTAAGCCATTTACCATTCAGAGTACAAGAAATTTAAGTTCAAAAATAAGATAAACTAGAGAGAAAAAAAAGACTACCTTAACTACATAATATTTACCAAAACTTATCATAGAATATAGTTTGACTGATGATTAAAAGAGCTTAAACGAAATTTTAGATTTCATTTTCTTTTGCTTTTCCCTCTCCTTCATTTTCCCTCAAGTTTTCAGAATTCCAAATAGAGCCTTAAGATTTATGTAAGTTTGTTTCCGCTCAACATGCTGAAAGATGTCTGTAATAAGTTTCTTTTCCACGACCAACTGTTCAAATTCAAAGATAAATAATCCAAGTGTTTCTACAATATATCCCAGCAGATACGTTTAATGAGTTAACAATTACAGAATACACCTTTCTTGGCTGGGGCCTGGGGGGCTGGAACTCCTAAAAGAGCAAGCTTGCCCAAGCTGCAATAAATGCAAAGCCACCAAATGGGGCTAAAGTTGAGTACTTTCTATCCTCAAGATATGCCACAGTATAACACCTGCAAACAAAAGATTTTGCTCTTTACAATTTTTACCTTAAATCTGTTTAAACCAAATATGAAATTTATTGGATAGCTATACACCAACGGAAGGACAAGCAATGATCTAAAATCTCGTAATATACCCATCTAAATTATATTTTAACAAGTATAATCATATTAAATGTCACCATAAGGCGGAGCAGCTTTTGTACACAATCTATACAAGAGAAAGACAACACACATTTACTCCTCCAGTGAAAAAAAAGTTCAGTAATCCACGAAGGAAGCTAAACAATGAAATAATGGATGTCAGATACAACTCATTGAGCTATAGAATATAATAAGCCCAACAAAAGATATGATGGTTTAGATTATGAACCGAATGGTGCAGATTTGTCAAAACTTGAAGATAACATAAGCTTCTTGATTTGTAACGGAAGAGAAACCATTTTAAATTATAATACATCGAAGAGATTATTCAGGAGTCAGTATATTAAAAAAATATTATTTAGTTGTGGCTCCCACTAAACATAATCAACAAGACTACTTGCAGCCTCTTTTTCTCTTGATGCTAATTACTTGGTTTTTTTCTGAGCCTTCCCTTGTTTATCTACCTAACTTCTTTCTTCATCTCTCAACCTGCTTGCTTTACTTTGTCTTCTAGCTTGATGGAATTTCATATTGAGAATCCCAGCAAGAAAAGAAAGTGCAGGCGAGAAGATATCAGCCAATAGATGGGATAGATAGTTTACCCCGTGACCTCGCCAACGAAATACTTTCAAGACTGCTCGTCACATCTGTAATGCAATCCGATTCGTATCCTGAGCCTGGCACACCTTGTCACTTGATCAAAATCTTGCTAACTTGCATCTCTCACAGACAGCCAAGCATGATCCAGTCCTCATGTTTCACTCTGACTATCCGATCAAAAACTTTTGTGGAGTTTTCTGATCATGATGATGACAACATAAAAAAGGTGTGGAAAATTACCACACCTTTTTCCGCTTCCAAGCCAGAATTTTACTATTTTAGGCTCTTGTAATGGCTTATTACGTTTATCCCACTCCTTATATAAGGATGCCATGTATTTATACAATCCTTTCACTATGGAATACAAAGAGCTACAAAAATCAATGCAGTATGAAGAACAAGACATTGGTGTGTGGGTTTGGATTCCTTCCGAAGACCAACAAATACAAGGTGGTTAAAATAGTCTATTACTCGCAGATTGGATTCTGGCTTGGTTGTAGGATCAAAACAAAGGGTCATTCAAAATCAGATGTTCTTGTATTCAGTTCGGTCAGCAATACATGGAGAAGTATTGGAAGGGCACCTTATAATCAGCTTCAAAGATGGCCGTCAGATGCTCCTTTTGCGAAAGGAAGGCTTCACTGGTTGACTGAAGGGATGAATAATAATGTTTGTAGCCTAATAATATTGTCCTTAGACCTTGCAGATGAACAGTTTCATGAGGTTCCAAGGCCTGATTTTAGTGCCTATAATAGCTGTAACTATCATTTAGCTCTTCTAAAGGGGTGCCTTTCTGCAGTAGTTTATACTATTCAAGAATTAGAAATTTGGGTTATGAAAGAATATAATGTGAAAGAGTCTTGGATCAAGGAGTTCATATTTGGAAATCATCTGCCACAAGAATTGACGCATTAAGCATAACAGCAACCACATCGGATTTGGAGGAACGCTTTTCATAGGAGAGCCATTCGAGTTTCATGCATTCTAAATAATGGTGAGATCTTGCTAGAGTATAGAGTTGGAACATTGGCTTTGTATGATCCAGAGAGTGGAAGATATAAAGATATAGTGTTCCAGAGGATGTCAAACATGTTTCAAACGGTTATACATATGGGAAGCCTGAACTGGATTGAAATCACTAGATAAATTAACTGGGTTGTAATAATTTGATGAAATATTTGTGATGATTTTTTTGTAGTAGTAGTAGTTGTATTCACCGCCTGCCCTTATTACTTATTAGGGACACTTTTTTAAATGTCTCTCGGTCCTCAAATCAGAGATGCACTTGTCAGCACAACTTAGCAGTGGAAAAGATCATATGATTAGCAAATCAATAGTTGTCACAACCCAGAGAAATACGCGATTTTAGTACTCTATTGATCATCTCATATTCTCATGAGTAAAATAAACCCCAATCCTCATTTTCAAGATATTCGCGACTTCATACTTAATAACATGAATAAAAACTCGATCTTTCAGTCATAGCAGCTAGAAACATCAATAGGTCGAAACCATCATTATATTACGATATGAATAAAAAAGAACACAAGTTAGTACTTACGTCCCAGAGAAAGCAAGAATTCCAGTAGTTAGAAGGCCTCCAAACTACAACCAAAAATAATGACAGTAAATTACAGAAAGAACTCCAACCACAATACTTGGTCAAATAAATAGATAAAACACGAAGGGGTACTCACAATGTTAGGGTGTTTGGTAACAGGGGCAGCAACTAGGGCTGCTGTGTGTACCAAATGGTAGAGAGATGCCGTTTGCCAAACCTGCCCATTCAGTATAACTAATTAATAGCAACAAATTAATTGATAAAAGTCACAAAATCAAAGCTTTTTGCATTTTCAAGGCATTCCTTGTTATCCTGATACGTAGTTCATAAAAGAATAGACTGAAATGAAATAAAAGAGAGAAGGATTACATCTTTGTAAGTGGGGTTGTTGGGCTTGAAGCCGTGGGCGCCATATGTGCCCAATCCAAGAGCTGCCATCCCTGTAATTCCATGTCTTTTCATTCAACTGATCTACTAGTATATTTCATTATGAACAAATTCAGGAATCCAATAGAGAGATTGGGAATACCAGAGACAGCAGCAATTTTGTGCCACATACGAGGATCCATATGTTGTTCTGTCAGTCTTTCACAAGTGTTCGGTCTTTTGACTTTCTTCAAGTTTCATCGGAGATACGTGTAGGCTCCATGATCCGAAGGCCCAATCCCGGTAACCGACAAGATAATTCCAATTTTCATAAAACGACGGCGTATTTTGTAGTGGAAAGTAGGAGTAAAGTAGATCGCGGTACTTGGTTGACCACGTCGTTTACGTGGGCTTATCTTTTTTTCCCCAGAAATTCCTATTTACAATTGTATGATAATTTTTTTTTTTTTATACCTTCCGCAACAAATTTAACGGACAAATGATAAAATTTAGGGTGTAAATATCAATTAATTTTTTTTTTGGGGGGGTTTCTCCTTTTCCTTGGTTTATTGGCAGCGATTCACTGCAAGATCTGAGTTGGCTTATCCATTTTCAATGAACCTAAATCGCAAACCAAAAAGGACAGATTTCCCCAAAAAAAGAAAAGCTGTGTGCAAGCATGCAGCTAGTTAATTGTGAAACACTATAGCAAAATCAGAGTTTTGTGCTTCATTGAAAAAGTGGGAAAAGAAAATAAAGTGAAAAAACAAAGTTACACATAACAGTAAGCAGTGAAGTTACAGTAGTCTTTGGGCTATTCACCAGCCTGATCATGTGTAAGGATATAATTAGGTTTTGCTTTGAGAGCACGAATACAACAACTAAAGAACAACATATAAAAATCCGTCACTGTCACCCAACGTTCTTGAACATCCAGAAATAGCAGCATTGAGTTTATCTGCTCGGTAGGCCCAAAGTCAATACTGGTTTCTGTTCTGTAACCTACAACAAGTCAATAAACGTAAACTGGTACAAGATTCACAACAAAGGTTGAGCCCTCTAAACAATCTGGGATTGATGCCGTGGATCAGCTTATGATCCTTCCACATAAAACACTATTCTGTTTAGAATTGTCTCTTTCGAACATTATCGAATCTGTACATATCAAATCTTGAGACTATAGGAATAACAAATCATATGACCCACCTTCAAACCTTATTTTTCTGCCTTTTTCTGACGAAACTTCAGTTACATATCATCGAAGAAGCTCAGTGGGAATTCAAAAGGGTTCTCTTCTTCAAAAGGCTGGTTTGACCCCACCTGTACTTCCATTACAGGATCAAGATCCACAGGAATTGCAGCAGAACTTTCCATCTGATGAGGCTTTTCCTCTTGTAAATCAGTTACACCTTGAAGAAGCTCAGTAGGAGTTGCAGCAGAGCTCTCTACTTGAAAATGATGCTTTTCCTCTAACTCTACTTCCCTTACAGGCTGAATAAGCTCCACAGGAATTGCATCACAAGTTTCCATATAATGAGGCTTTTCCATCTGCATATCAGTTAAATCTTGAAGAACCTCAATAGGAGTCTTAGCCACGTGCACTTCATTTAAATTATGAAAAAACTCATCACGTGTTGCAGCTGGGTTCTCTGATTGAAAATGTTGCTTTTCCTCAAACTCTACTTCCATTACATGCTGACAAAAGTCCGCACAATTTTCCATCTGACGAGGCTTTTCCTCATCCTGTACCTCCATTACACACTGAAAACGCTCCTCAGGAGTTCCCATACAACTTTCCATCTGACGAGAATTTTCCTCAACCTGTACTTCCATTACAGGCTGAAAAAGATTCCCAGTAGTTTCCGCACAAGTTTCCATCTGATGAGCCTTTCCAGCCTGTACTTCATTTACAGTCTGAAGAAGCTCGTCTGGAGTTGCAGCGGGATCTAAATCCCAACAACCTTCTGGCAAGTTTGTGGCTTTTCCTTTAAGTGCACAAGATGGCACCTGGTGTGAAAATCGTAGCATCTCTCTCCTAGGAATCCATCGGATAGCATCCTTATTTGGGTTCCTTTGATAAACTGTCTTGAACCCATCTAATTTAATCAGAGGAGTGACACAAACTCCAAGATCTTCAGAGTAATCGTCAAGAACTTCCACCATCTCATATTGGTGCCTCACTTTGTCCGGGGTTCTTCTGTTCCAATCCGTTGACCAATTCCGATAGACAGCCCATATGTCTCCACTTTTTGGGTAGATTCTAACACATCCACCCCTCCCAGCCTTCTCCCGACTCAGGAGATGAGAGAAAATATTAACTTGGTCAAGAATATCTGTATTGAATGCTCTGAAATTTCCACAAGATTTGGTAAACCCTGAGTCCAGCCAATTCACTAATCCAAACTCAGTGTCAGTTTTTGAGCTCAAATAACTGATATGAACCTTAAATGGTTTCACTGAAATGACCTGGCGGATCAAACAATACAAACGGGGCATGCCATCTTCTTCGTCATACAATGCCCATATCTGCTTTGGCTTGAAGCATTCTTCTGATCTATCCTTGTCAAAATCATGGAAATCCGAGTCAGGGACTACTATTGGCATTGATACAGCTTTCTTGAGCTCTGATGGATGATCAGGACAAGCCAAACGTATTGATTTACAAGGCAACTCACCGAGTATACCAACTTCAGTACATGCCTTTCCGTTCTTCTCACTCGGTGCAGCAGCTTTGACTGAAGCCAACCTCATTTCTTCTAGTTTTCTACGTATAACTGTTCTTGCCTTGTCAATTAACAACTTTCTTGCGTCAAATGCAGGGGCAGCAGAGAATATCTTAGAATTATGTTGGATATTTCCATTTCCATTTCCATTTCCATTTCCATTTCCATTTCCATTTCCATTTCCATTGCTTAATTGCCCTTCTGATTCTGTTTTTGATGCCAATTCTTGACTTCCAAATTGACTTGAGCCAGGCACATCAACCTTCCTTATCTTAGGAGGTCTACCGCGCTTGGGGCGTGTGGGTTCACTGTACACACTATACCCATTATGGCCCATATCAGCTGCAGCATTTTTCATATTATTCTTTCCATTGACTTTTGCAACACTGATGTTGCCATTGGCCTGATAAACAATATTAGAAGATTTACCAGTTAAACTGTTATGATCAACAACTCCAGCAGAAGGTCCAGAAAACGAACTCCACGAAAATGACATATTAGAAACACACTCAGATCCATGACCAGAATGAAGTGATGTGCCCCCATTTCCTGTATAACCTACAGCAGACGTAGGGATATATGTTACCCCATTATACCCATGACTTGCATGCCCATTGTCGGGTGCATATGGCCAAGGACTATATGGGAAAGAACCGTTAGTGGGGGCTGCTCCTGTTTCAGCAGCTATGAAAACACCACGGCAGTTCTTACAGGAAAGTCTCTTATTCACGTACTTCCGGAGATATTCATACTGAACATGACAAGAAGTACAAATAGTCCAAAAGGTATCAAGTCTATTATGTGAAGATAAAGACTTGGAACAATGAACTGACGACAAATTTGTCTGGATAACCCCGTATGACAATTGCTTATTTCTCCGGGAATCATAAGATCTTCTTTTAGCGTGATCAGATAGCAGCGTCCATGCTTCAGCCACAAGTTTGAATGCTCCGTCAGCTCCCACAGTTTTGTTCTTATCAGGATGGAGCAATACAGCCAATTTTTTGTACTGTTTCTTCAATTTTGACCTCTCTGCAGATGGATCCATTCCAAGGATTGAGTAGAAATCAATTTCCCCATCATATTTTCTCTCAGCAGCATAATAAATTTCAAATGTTGCCACCATTTGAGCTATGCCCTCTAGACCAGGACACAGCATTTGAGCCTCTAAAGCATAATTTTTTGCACCTGCAAAGTCTTTCACTGCAAATAGCTTCTCTGCATTGTCTCTAGCTCTAAGAGCCTCCTGAATGTTATATTCCATCTCAAAGTTCCAAATTTAATCTAATTTTGAGTAGAAAACTATAGCCAACAAAAAGAGATCGCCAGTTGAATTCCAGTTGTGAAAACAATCATGCTTCTTACATCCCTGAAAAATACAACAGAAATATAAAGACCATATTTAGGATTTTAAAATTGAAAACTCTTATTCTAAAAAATTCAAAATAATTCCCAAGTTTCAAACATAATCAAATTTGCCATCCCAAATAATTACCAGTGTGCTTACACTGCATAAATGAGTATCAATGTAAAAGACTTGCAAGGAAGTTATTTCTCAACCTTGATTGGTGGACTTCATATTGAAAACCAAGTTCTTACAATTCTCAGAAATAGACAGGGCACTAACCAATTTACCTGTCTCAACTTTTTTAGTTAGAGTTAAAAACTATATTCTCCTGTACATCATTTGCCTAAACCCACCAAACAAGCAACCTAAATCAAATCCACCTCACCCCTAAAAATAGAAAAAAAAACTAATCTTTCCTAGTTAGTTGAACTCATTCACAGCTATTACAACCTCAATTAAAACTGTAAGTCAAAAATCAAATGAAGTAGTTTCCATAATCTCCAAAATTCAAGAAAAAATTACCTTATTTAACTAAGATCTCAGCTATGAGTAACTCGTAAGGATCTAAACATCAATCAAAACCCTAAAAATTCAAAAATTCAAATAATCCAGTACATTAATTTAACTGAGCATTTAATAACGCAAAAGTGAGATGAAACTTACCAAGATTTGACGCCAAGAGTAAATCAAGAAACCCAGATCGCCAATAGATTCATAGATCGTCAACTTTGCGTCAGATCCTAGTCAAAATCAAGAAGAAAACACACACAAACACACACTGAGCGTATTTGTGCAGCAGATTGGAGGCCAAAGAAACAGAATCTAGGGTGTATGAATTTAAGATTTGTATGGGTAAGATTCCGGCAGTAACGGCGGCGAAGAAACTGAAGATTCCGTCAAATCGACGGTCAGAAATAGTTAAAATACGATAACGTGAGGTATGATGATTATCAAAGTGAAAGTAAGCGCAGTTAATAATAGTATTGAATACGGAAGGAACCTACGGTGCGCGGCTGTGCGTTATGCGCATACTTTCCTTTTCCTACCTCACAATGGATGCGTTTGGTTATGGAGAAAAGTGGACCTTCTAAATTCATTTAAGTTGATGATGACATTATTTTATTATTATAAATAAAAATGAATCAATTAATCAATTATATTATACGATTTTTAAAAGGGGTGAATTGGTTGCGTTTGGTAGCAAGAAATAAATGAATGATTAATTATTTATGTGCTCATAATTTTGTACCATCTCTTTCTTTTCTAGAGGATTTCTTTTGTATATTGTAAACTTATACTATAATATAATCACTCGCCATTATGAGAAAAAAAAAAAGGCATTCTTCTTTATCCTAACTTACACTGCTCCCAATTTGTGTTGAATATTAAAAAAAGAAGAAGAAAAATAATATTAATATTGGTATAGCATTTTAATTAAGGATGTTACCAAAATTGCAAGAAATAAATTTCACTAATGTATTTATATTCTTGAAGGACAAGAGTTTCTTACCATTTATTTTCTTTCTTGATTATTTCTCTTTCATGTAAATGCCTTGTTTGGACAGTTTTTTGACAGTGTTTGCACAAATATTTTGAATTATAACTCTAAAATAAAAATTTTAAACTATTTTTTGCAGCCACTATAGATACATTATGATGGATCTTGTATAATCAAAAAATTTAATAAAATAATATTTTTTTGTTTATTTTATTTTTTCTTACAAAACGACGTTATTTTCTCTTATGTTACAATATATTTTATATTATAATAAAAATATCATATAAGATGCATCATAATATATTTATATTTTTAATATTTATTATTCTTGAATTGCTTTTCATAATTTTGCCTAAAGAAACCAAATTTTCTATTAAATAATTAATATTATTCCAGTAAGCCCAACAAGTATCCAATATTGGAGAAATACATTAAAAAAAAAAAAAAAAAAAACTTACAACATTGGGTCGTAATACTTTGATGGGCCAGCCACATTTTAACTTAAAAACTGTTATTGGGCCTAAATATGGAATACTACTAAAGTAGAAAAAACATAAAAAATCTTTGGTGTTTACCCACTTGCAACTTGTTGCAAATTAAAGTGAACTTATGTCTTGTACAAGCTCTAGACTTCTTAGTTCCAAATTTTGCATGGGCTAATTATTGACCTAATGAACCAGTTGTTCTCTGCCCTGTGTGCTTGAGCGTTTGCAATTTAGAGTATTATTTTAAAAAAAGATCAGACGGTCAGGAGAAGACATAAACTCCCTCCGTTCCAAAAAAGATGAGTCTTGACTCGTCATTTTGTGAGATAAAATGATAAGTCAAGATTTATTCTTTTTAGGACAGAGGGAATATAATTTAAAAAGATTTTTTGAACTTTTTTTAGACGATTATAGTTTAATTTATTAAATTTTTATATAATACATAATATATCAATTTAAAATATGTATTACATATTAAACTTACAAAATATGCATGATTTACTTTTAGAAAAAGTGTAACAATGATTTTAATAGCCACAATATTTGCATTACTATAGTATAAAATCTACTAATTCATTGGAAATCCCTTTCAATTATTACATTTTACTCAACATATTTGGGTCAAGACCATAGAGGACTACAATAGAAGCCCAATTTATACTCTCTACCACCCAAGTAAAATGACCCATATTTTCTACTACCTTAAATCCGGGTTAAAAGTTAAAACGGAAAAAGCATATACGTATCTACCTTAACTCTCTGACTAGTTAAGCAAAATTAAACTCCATCAAAAACTCAATCGGAAACAAAAGCAATCGACAATCGGATGTGACCAATTTTAATCAGAATCAAAAGACAAATCAAACTCTCCGACTAATTTTAAGATTTTATAATAATTGTGATGTCATGCATAGAACGATTTTTAAAACACTTATTTAAAGTGATCCCATGTTATTATTTACAATAAAGTGAACAAAAAAATAATATTAAAATTGTAAGTTTATAACAAATAAGGTGTTGCATATGTAAGTAACAAATTATAATAGGATTAAGAACCGATTAACTTTAAAACTAAAATGAAAATAGAACTATTATGTGGTCATAAAGTCACCATAGGTCGACTTTATGAGAACGAAGGATCCGGTTTGAAACTTTGAAAAAGTGAGGAAAATAAAAGAAAATTTTAAAATTTATTGAAATTTTACTAATCATCAATTAAAATATTGTTTACCTTTGTTTTTATAGATTTAAGTTTCTAGAAGCATGGTTACTTGGAGTGTAACATAAGATAAGCATATAGTGTAACATAAGATGAACAAATAATGTAATATTATATTTGAAGTCTCTAAATTTGTCAAATTGGTTTACCTAACAAATTTTGAAACATGCATACACACACACACAAAAGCACTTAAAAACTCAATGACTTAATTAATATTTTTAATTTGTATTTTTGTCATTTTTTGAATATAATTGTCACTCAACTAGATCCAATATAATAACTCATGAAGCGCTAAAATGACTATTTTACTTAATTCATGATCAACTCATATAAGATTTTAATACATATATTAAATTAAATAATTATGATGTAAAATGTAACTAAACTATTTATCTTCTAACACTATTTATATTTATTACAATTTTATTATACACAATATTTAGTAAAAATTATAATGCCATATATCTATTTAAAAGTGACCAAAAAATTTATTATCTTTTCAACAATTTTTCTATTAATTTGAACTTTATTACATTTATACATAAGTTCATGTAATAATCATGTTACTTAAAATGATATTATAATTTAGTTTTAGTTAATTAACAAAACAAAACATAATTTTAAAGAAATAAATACAACAAAAAATTATACTTATTTAAAGGCAATATTATATATATATATATATATATATAAATAAGGATATCATACATCTATTTAGAATTGATCAACAAAAGTTTTTGCTTAAAAATAAAATATTATATTTATAAAAAATTTATCGATATATCGAATTTAATTAAAGAATTAAAATCTTATTTTTCAATAACTCATAAAAAAATTCATGTAAAAATATAAAAATTTATAATATATTATTATACATTTGTATTTGGCCTGAACCATGTATGACGTTAGAACTAATTAATTTACCATACACATGTCACAAATATATAAGATAATATTAAAAATTAAAATTTATCATAATATTTAATCATTCTTTGTACTAATCACACGTGTATTCGGGACACATTTGAGAGTTCAATCTAAGTCTTCCAATTGCATTTTCATTCGTATAAATACCAGTACATATTTCGTAATACAAGTTTTTTTTTTTTTTTTCTGAAATACAATTATTCAAAACTTGAAAAATAGAAAAGACTAGTCAGTACCATTTTACATTATTTTCTTCGAATTATTAGCCACAAATAATTATAGATAAAAAAAAGGGGGGGAGAGGAAACGAATTAAATAATAAATGCTTCAGCTAATACTAACTTCGACAAACACGACATTCTGTTGCCACCGTCACCTTTAGAAGTTGAAAGATCGTTCCTTCTTGAGTGAACTCAAACTCAATCAAACATTCACGGTCTTGCACAGGAACATTAGCGACGGTGCTGACGCGTCACCGCCGACTCTCCCACCACCACCACCACCACCCAACAACCTCTCATAATAGTCCACACAAAACAAAGACAGCGACAGCTCCACCTCATGCCGACTCCAAACTCGCTTCCCCACATCCGAGTCCGACTCACCGACCCTCCTCTTCCCGAGTCGACTCATCACCGGCCTCATGCACAGCATGTACAGTCTCCTGTACCCACCAAGCGCCACCACTACCGTCCTCACCCCGGACGGCGGAGGAGACACGTGGCGGAAGCAAAGGTGCTCCCACAGGGAGTCGTTCCGGGTTATGGAGCACCACAACCGGCAGACGGAGGCGGCCGCACTGAGTGATTGGCCGTCGAGTCGTTTGAGTATCTCTGTTAGCACGTCAATATGGTCGTTGATACAAAACCTGGGCGTCTTCACTTTTTCAAGTTCGTCCATTATTTGCTGACCGTTTTCATAAACTTTCACCATATTAGTTACGTTGTAGAGAGTAATAATATACGTGTGCCTGCATGAAAATGGTGAGATATATAGAATGAGGAAAGCTAAATTATTAAAGAGAGAAAAGATAGGAGAGAGATGGAGAGTATCTAGGGGAAGAAAGAAGAAGCCAAAGGAAAAGGTCCAAGGGCAAAGAACTGGAACCAATGCTTGTTTTGGGTGAAGTGAGAAAATGGTTTGTTGTTACAGTGCAGCTTGCCTATTTAAATGGTTTTCTAACTAGGCCACCCGTTGAGAAGTGAAGACACAGTGTGTGTGTGTGTGTGTGTGTGTGTGTGTGTGTGTGTGTGTGTGTGAACGTTGAAGGAGAATTCAAGTTTTCTTTTGTTGAAAATGCTCCCTCCTCATTTTTTTTAGAATGTTTTGAGCACGGAATTTAAGATGTTTCAAAAATAATTTATATTATATAAATATATTTATATATTATATATTTTAATATAATAATATTTTTGAAACAATTTAAAATTTGCATCGAAAACTCTTTAAAATATACTATATTAAGACATGTATAACTGTGCACGGAAGGTCTGGATTCTGCAACTCTACGATTACGTGAGTGTTGGATTTATATATACATCTACTAATTATAATAATGGTTGAGTGGACCATGCAATTAATATAATTATATACTCTCTATTTCATAAAAATTATAATATAAGAAAAATTTTAAATTATTCTTATTATTTTTAATGTTAAATGATAAAATAATGATTGGAATAACGAATCATAATATTAGAGTAATAAATTATAATATTAAAATAATAGTTAAAATAGTCGATTATTTTTAATAAAGTAAAAATAAGTTAGATAACTTATTTTATTTAAATTTTTTAAAATTATAATATTACTATCTCTTCAAGACATTTATTAAAAAAATAAAAATTAGTAATTTTTGTATCCTAGAAGGAGAATTGGCCTCCTAGAGATATAAAAAAAAGAAAAGAAAAGTAAAGGTCGTGGAAATTGTAATCTAAGGCATGCTTTAAAAGCGTGAGCGATTTCACTCGCCAAATTTATGGGCATTTGTATAATTTAATTTAATTTAATTTAATTGTTGTGGGATTTGGCGGAGTTAAAAAGCAGTGGTATAATTGAGAAACTAAAAGAAAAAAGGTTTTAAGGAATATTTAATGGGATAAATCCATGTAGGCATTTGTTAGCTCGTACTCCCTCGTTCTGCAACTCGATCATTCTAACAAAGGACAAAAAATACACGAGTACAGCAACTACATAGAGCCAAAGTCTAAAGGATCGATCAGTAATTAAACAACTGTAGTAGTATTAATTCCGTCTTAGATTAATTATAATAAATATTTAAATATTTTTATTTTAAAATAATTTATAATCTATTACTTCAATTACTACATTAACATTTTAGTCCATCATATAATAATTATTTGAATCGCTATTCTATTATAACGACTTACTATATTATTACTCTCTGGAATAAAATTGTCATGTGATGAGGTGTCTGTTATTTTCACTTTGAAGCTCATGTCGGTTGTCATGACCGTAAAATACGCGGAATACATGGTATGTAGGTAGAGTTAAAAAAATTAAACAAAGTTCATTATTGAGAGTGTTACAGGCTTTATGTTCTACACTAGCAGGAAAGTCGTGACATATCTCAGACAAAGTTATTTTTCTGTTCAATAATGGACTAACTCACGATCTATATATAGCTATCATAATGTTTGTACGTGGTACCTTGTTTGGTTTAAATCATTTTTTAATGAATTAATATATTCGTTTAGCACATTTTTTTTTTCAAAATAATTTATTTCTGAAAACTAATATTAAAAATAATTCAATGAATATTTACTAAATAAGTTGATATATAACACATGAGTTTATTTGATAGAGGTTACCAAACCATAGTTCGCAACTTAAATTTAATTTTAAATTTGTATTCAAATTGAACTTAAACTGCAGACTAAGTTTCTTGAATTTATAGTTAGCATGTCAAATACAATTTTTTTTTGCTGATTTGAGTTGCATAATATTTAAACGCTTTATAAGCCCTGTGCAATAACGATCATACGTCGCTTATAATTTATTATGAATAAGATGGTCTATATATTCTACAGTTTGGGATATACTTATGAAGTTATAATTAAGCAAAATGGTGATATATATATATATATATATATATATATCAGACAAAGAGTTCAATAATGGACTAGTTCAATTATAGGCCCTATATGATCGATTCCGATTCGGTTGCACGCATAGGTCCATACAGAACTGTTTCCCCTCTTCTTCAGAGATCAAATGGTCGGAAGACTCGGAGAGTACTAATTTTGGTCTATAACAATAAAGGAAATTTTAATCTCTCAAACTTCTTTCGGACAGACAGCATCCATATGAATATTACATCTATATTCATCCGCATATATTATTTTATTGTTACCATGCATGCATTATAAGATACAGGGGAATCGACGTTGGATCTTAATTCAAAGGACAATTTTACCCCACCCACCCCTACATATGCTTGTCCCAATGTGCCTGTCTTCTCTCGTAATAGTATATCATATCTCAGTGTTTTAAAAATCAATCTAAGACATCCGAAGAAGAGTTTGACTTTTAGTCCAAAGATTTATCTAATTTAAGTAGAATTAATCAAATTTAAATATTCAAATTAATATAGATCATAAAAAAATTGTGTAACATTTAAATGAGAATTAAACGGATTTAAACGAATTTTTTTAAAAAACTTGCTTGTACACCTGTATGTATATATATATATATATATGTGAGAGAGAGAGAGAGAGAGAGAGAGAGAGAGAGAGAGAGAGTGTGTACTTGAAGTTGTTTGGTATTGGGTTGGACTTGTTTGTTGGACGTATTAGAGAGACAGGGAGGTGTCAATTCTCTTCTTTTCTTTTCAATTTCTTGGTTGGAGAGGAATTTGTAGATAAATGCAAGCTTACAAGAAGATGGAACCAGTGGAATCCGCATAAGATTGACATTTTCTCACTCACTTTTCAACTTGTACTTTCTCCTTTGTAGGGTGTATGCCATCCACTTACAGGTCAACATAATCAGATTAGTAATTAATTAATTAATTATTAAGTTGAAGTCTTGTCCCATAATTTTATTATAATTAATTATAAAATATACTTACATTGTATCAGGCTCTCGGGTCCCCTTCCATTCTGCAACATCCAACGTCAGAGACAAATGGAAACTTATGCAGACAAACAGATAAATTTGATGACATCTTTCTATCATGGAGGGATGCATACATTCTTTTAAGACTGAAATAAACCAGCTACTGTATTAGTGAGATAAAGAAATTTGAAAAGTCAATTAGCGAGATATTAAAATTTAAAATAATACAATATAACAGTCACAATTACATTGACTAAAATTAGAAGAATTTATGTTATATTTGAAATTTAGCATATTTTTGCAATTATATATTATGCAGTAAAAATAAAAACTCTAAATAATGACACTCCTTACTGGACAGGGTAATGTACAGAAACTATTGGGGATTTCATCTACCACTATTGATCAAATGTCCAAGCACAAATATGATAGAAACTTAGGTACAATGAGGATAAAGTAACAAATTGAAGAAACAAGAGATAAACGGTAAACAGAACAAGACTTGGAGAAAAAAACCACAAAGTGAGAGCCAGAGTATTTAATAAATAAATAAATCAATCAAATATTGAAAATGGCAGAGAGGACAACGCAAAGTCTAACTGCTTTTTTAGCTTATGATGATGATACGATTAACACACTGGTTAACGTACACACTGCTCAACCCTGGAAGGTTTCGCTTAACATGTTATCCTTGGTTTTCAATAAAGCTGATAGAGATCTAGCAAACCGCAGATTGCAGACACAGTGTTATTATTTACTTGTAGTCGTAATTAGTTATCATAACATATTTTACCCTTTTGATAATTATTATGTTTAGCTTAATGAGGGTGGTTGTATTATGTAATTGTAATTTGTAATTGTAAACTAAAGACCATTATATCATATGGCCCAGGTTGGCTTTGGGCCAAAAAAGGGAGCGATTTTGGCCCGGTCTAAAATTTAGCATATTTAAACCGGTCTGACCCGTTTAATAATAATTATTATTATTAATTTTTTATAATTAATTATATATATATGGTGTATGATTCTTTAAATTTATCATTAAGATGTATGAAATTACAGTGTTAGTTTTTTAGTACAAGTAATTAAGCAATTTTAGTTTATTTTCAATTTATGCTATGTACAAAATTTAAAAATTGCATGAAAATATAATTTAAAACCAATGATTTATTAAAGAGAGAGGATAATATTTTATGCATTTGAACACAAAGGAAGCCGATGGACAATTTTGTCATGAGAAACACCAATTAAATTTTAACTTTTCACTTTACTTTTACATAAAATAATTTTTTACAGATTATCTTCCCTTAATTAGTAGTAGTCATGTTCATGTATTTATGGACTACTAATATTTCATGAGAAACTTTTGATCATTTTATTTTTGTTTAATAACTTTTTCAATTTTAGATTAATATTTAGAAAATTAACTATAATATTAATTTTTTTTATTTTGTTGATTCATCTTTTTCAAATACACAAAATTAAAAAAAAAAAATAAAATTCGCGGCCCGCTCAACCGCACTTGACCATGCATATTTATGTATGCCGTTATAATAATGCTTCTCTACATCTTCAAATCGAAAAAAACAAAACGGCCACGCATGGAAAGACTTTGCAATGCTAAGTTTCTAACGTATGAAGTCTTCATTAACTAGGTCCTACCATTCGACTGACACCGAGGAAGACAAGCAACAAGTTCATGAAGTCCTCTGCTTAGTTTCCAGGTTCATTCTGCACTTCTTGTGAAATCTTTCAACATGGAGTAATTTTAAGCCAATAACAATTAAGACTGAAGAGTTGAGATTATAATATTATATAATTATGATAGTTTATGAAATTTAAATCTTGATTGATATTAAATTAATATTTTTGTAAGTATCGTGGAACTAGTGTCGGAGCCAAAAATTTTACATAGGGGAGGCAGGTTTATAATTTTTAAACTATTAAACAATAATAATTATTAAAAAAATAATATATAATGTCAAATATGTATGTTCAAGTGTTTAATGTATTTTTGGTAGAAAAAAAAATCCTCAAAAGGGCAAGGAGACTCAAACTCGTAACCTCATAATTATAAATTAAACTCTACCTCATAATTATAGATTTAATCCTCAATGGTCCTTTGGTAAAAAAAGACATCTCTGAAGAGCTGCAAAGAGTACCGTAGACAACTCCTCGATCTCCGCCTCTGCCCAGCTGATTAAGGCACATTGGACAATCTTTTTACTGAAAAGCCCACTGTCAAAAATAGCACTCGTGCACTACCAATAATTAAATAGTATGAATGTATAATAAGGGGGAAAACCCCAACAGTAAATTTGATGAGTGCCAAATCCGTAGATCACGAAATACCTTCACACACTAGCTAGAACTTCCGTTGTACCCATCTTCACTCTTGCCAAACCAGCCATTTGACTATCATGCCATGTAAACATGAGTCATCTTAAAGAATGATGCAAATGAAAGAAAATTGCTAAAAGAAAATGTCAGTACCTGAGGAATGACTCAAGTTTCAACTTAAATGGACTAGCAAATCCTTTTCGACCATCCGTCCGAACATCTTGAGCAATTCCACCATGGAAGAATTGCTTCTATCCAACAGATAACCCCACCATTCCTGCAAATATACATGAAAGAACAATAACTAATTACATATAATAATATTCCAAAAAGCAGCTCAAGAATTTAAAATTTAAAAACAACCCACCCATCTAAGTAAATGACAAATACAGAGAATACTCATATTGGCATATATACAAACAATTGGTGGGCAATAATTTTGGGCTATCCATCATGGCCCAGTGTATAGGTTTGCACCTTAAAACTACGAAACCCCAAAGAGGATTGGCAACTGAAAGCCTCACAGATACTCCTAAAGATGAAGATGGTCCCCCGAAGAGGAGACGTCTAGAAATGCTCGCCCGTGCTGTTCGGGAAGGTTAACGCTGCACGGAGCCACCGAGGGTGTCTGAACAGAGTGCATGTGATTTGAAACAAACGGGAAACGTCATGATGGAAACCTAAGTGTTTTCATTTTTCAAACGAAAACAGATAACCGCTATGACCTCGTTTCAACTTTCAAGTTGCACCCTATACTTTAGAAAGTGTCAAATATACTTTTGTAGTTATTTTTATTTTAAGTTGCACCCATAATTTTTTTCCTTTTTTCACGTTTTTGACTTGTACTTTTTGGGGGACATATATTTGATGAAAAAGGGAATTTAGCAGTTTCTCGCTATTTATTTGAATAATAAGATGGAATTTAATTAATTTTCCAAACTTGTCCTAATTATCTTCTGCTCCCTCCGTCGTAAAATAAATATAACAGTTTGATTTTTCACGAAATTTAAGAAATGTGTTTGATATTATAATTTAAAATAGAAGAATAATGATTGAAGTAATAATATTATAATTTAGATAGTGAAATACTCCGTAATAGTTAAAGTGGTGGGGTATTGTATTGATATTTATAGTTTTAAATAAGAGAATAGTAATTGAAATGGTGAATCATATTTGATAAAATAATGATAATTTAGATAATTTATATTATTAAACTTTCTAAAATGAGAATATTAAAATTAATATGGGACGTCTAAAAAAGGCAAATGTTGTAATAAATATGGGACAGATAGAGTATTATGTATATTATGTTAGTCTAATATTTTTTTATATAAATTTTAATATATATATATATATATAATTTTTTCATTGGATTTAAATTTAAAAATTATTAATTTTTTATAGCATGTCAAATTTTTTTACTGTAGATTTAAATTGATAATCGTTATGTTTCGTAATTTTTCCAACTTCGACAGGACGTGGTAATTCCGGATACTCAATTTTGGATATAATGTTGCGATATAGTAAAGATAACTTTTTTTAACGGGGGCGAATGTCAAAACCGGAAAGGATCCTCCGAGTACACCTGCGCAGTCGTTGGGTCTACCAAAACCTTCATTAACAAATACTAGAAAAATATTACGCACTTGTATTCATAATAATTTTTTATTTAAATTTTTGAAAATATTTTTTTAATAAAAAATATATAAATAAATATTCTAATAGTTTATAACTCATAAATACATAAAATTTTAAATATTTATTTTTAAATTTTAGTTTTACCTCTGTAAAAGTGGGAAAAAAAAAAAGAAGAAGAGAAGGATAAATTGATAAACAAAAGAGTAAAAAGAAAAATATAATAGTTAGGGAAAAAAATAGATAAAACACTTTTAAATCTCTTATGCTATTTATTATCAATGTTATTAATTAATTTTAAATAAATCTATATTCATGATCCAAACTTGATACTCCATCCGTCCTAAAAAAAAATAAGGTCAGACACTATTTTCTTTGTCCCAAAATAAATAATGTAGACATAGATATCAATAAAGTATTGGTGTATGTTTAAAAAATAAAAATTTTATAGGAATACTCAATTTTTTTGTGACTCATTATCTTTCTCTCTCAACAAAAATGATTTTTCTTAATTTGTGAACTTTTGGTGTTTTACTCATTTTTTTTTAGACGGATAAAGTATTTATTATAAACTATATCCAGTCACATTATATCTCAATAGAAAAAATAAATAAATAACTTTATCTGAATTAATATCTAATAGGAACATGATATTATTATTATTAGGTGTATAGTTATGTAATTCTTATCAAATGCCAAAGAAAAAAAAACACACATATAATTTAAAAATATCTCTAATTTTAAAACATATTCAGTATAAGCATACTAGAAAATAAATTATTACTCCTAGGTGTAGAATATAATCCACTAAAAACAAAATGTAGAGTAAAATAATATTTTCTCCATTTTAAAATTAAAAATACATATGTGTTTTAACTTTTAAGTAAATATGTGAAATTCTAAAATTTAAATTTTAAATAAATTAATTTTATTTCAATTAATGTTAAAACTAATAGTGTAAACTATATACTAAATACTACTATGTATTATAATTTTATTTATTTTTACAATAAAAAGTATAGACATATAATGGAGTCGAGACATAACAACCACAAAAAAGAAAAAAAGGGTAAAACACAACAAAAAAAAATCCATAAAATTTAATATTTTTTATTTTATTTTTATTAATATCAAAATAAATATTAATAATAACTGTTGAAGAATGTTGAAAAAGAAAAAAAAAAGACACTAAAAATTAAAGAGTTATGAATCGCGTATACACATATTTATTCCAAATTATAAATACGAATTATTTTATTTTAATTAATGTTAAAACCAATATTGTAAATTATGATAATATATTATTACGTTAAGATGTTAAAATTATTTTATTTTAATTAATATTAAAATTAATAAAATAAATATTAACTGCAATTTCTTTCTTGCTTGCTTATGTGCCTAATTAGCTACACTAGTAACGATAAAATCGTAAATTATGTCGTAAATAATATTTTGTCATAATGATAAAATCGTAAATTTCTATTTTGCCCCATCGTACTTTCTCTTTTGAATCAAATCAATCCCTCCCAAAACAGAAACAGAACCTATACAATACACTATATATTAACATCACTTCTCATCAAAATCTTGATTTTGTACTGCCCAACTCCAACTCCTGTTCAATACCATAATTCACAAAATTGACGCACGGGTTTTCAATCTTTCTTTCTAACAGCAACAACAATTCGGACCAAAATGGGTCGGTCTCGTCCAAATCGCAACACCTATGATCACCCCAATCAAAGGTCAGCCTGTATGTAATTTTCATGGATGCAATAACTTGTTACCTGTTTATCTTCTCAATTATCTTGCTATTTAGCTACATTAAGACTTGAATTTATGTTGCAAACTCTGTTACTGAGTCTTGAATTTCGTTACAAAAAATGGGATTTTTAATTTTAGGTTGGTAGCTTATTACAAGCCTTTGATCTTGTAACAAGCAGGAGATTCTGCTTCCATTGACTGTTAATTAAATGGTAGTTTATACTCCTCCCGTTTTTCAAAAAGTGTCTCAATTTTCGTTGTTCTACTATAAGAGTTATATTATCATGCACCACCACTAAACTAACTATTCCTGGTTAAAGAATCAGTGTGTGTGTGTGTGTGTGTGTTGGATAGAGATTATAAATTTGCTTATATACTAATCTATTCACATTCTATTTTACGAGTTGGCTTTGTGACTAGTTTGTTCGTACTTGCGTATTAACAACATATATTATTGCGCACATGTTTAAATATCCATGTTTTTCATTTTAACTTCACTTCTTAATCTCAAATGCTCGTTGGCGATGCTTGTGATTTTTATATTGCTGACTTTGTTAGTCTAATCAAATTTAGTTTTCTAGCATTATTCATTTACTATCTGTTCATTCAGAAAATAATTTGCAATATGTTGTGTACTTTACAATTTTCTATTGTCCAACTTGAGCTCAAGTTTTAAGAATCTATATTATTGGTTTATTATCGTTCTAGGTATACTCTTCTCTCCCTCCCTCCCTCCTCTTTTACACTCCGTTTGTAAGTTTTTGGGATAAAAAAAAGAAAATAATGGAAAAGAAAAGAAAAGAACAGAAAAGTTATAAATTTTATTTTTCTGTATTTGTGAGTTTGTAATAGAAAAGAAAAGATAATATGTTACCATTTTGATAAATTCGAGATGAACAGTAACCTTTTCTCACTACAGTACTTTTCTTGTCAAATTTGATAACAAAATTCATAGCAAGAAACAACTGATATAAACAACAACTTTTTTTTTCTTTTCTACTGAACCAAAACTCACAAACACGCGTGAATAGTAACTTTTCCTCTCCTTTCTTTTCTTTTCTTGGCCAACAGTGACTCACAAACAATTACTTCCCTCAGTCCCAAAGTAGTTCATCATCTTTTCCTTTTCTGTTGTCCAAAGCTCAAGTGGTACCCCCTCTAATCCTCTAACGGGGAGACCGAGGAGACCAAGGATTGAATCCTGTATGAGACTTAATGGAGAGCATATTATCTTTCTTTGAAGATATCTCCAGTAGTTAGTGTAGCCTACTCTTTGTAGGGTCAAGGTCATCTTTAATAATAACTGTTTTTGATTTTTATTTATAAAAAAATATTGTCCGTAATTGATGTCCACCTAATTTTTTACTTATGCAAACTTTATCAATTTGTCCTTCATTATGAACACTATTAATTGGGGTGGGATACAATGATAAATCAAGGAAATCTAATTTTGGAACTTTTACAAAACATTTATACCTTTTGCAATAAATTTCTTAAAGTGCGTTAAATGCTAGTGGGAACAAATTAATTTTAGATAGAGATGATAATAATTATTCCAAGAATCTGTCACTACCTTGGTTGCTCTATATGCTATTAAATATATTTTCTTTGACGTGGTATCATTAGCCTTCATCTTTCATTGAGGTTTCGCTAATTTGTGTTTGTTGAGGAGGTGTTTATTTTATCCTAATTCTGATTAACCCCTGATCTCTGTTTATCAATATAATGTCCAGTCAATCGAAGAGAATGCAGCCTACTCTAAATTTGGATAACTTAGAGTTTGCAACTGCAGCAGGTATGATATCGCTGAAATTCGTTCAAAAAGGATTTTTTTTTTTAATTTTAAATGAAAGAAAAAAATTAGTTATTCCTATATGTTTCTGATTGAGAACGGGGCTGTCTGCTTTTCCTTGGGATTTCACTGTTTTTTGTGATAAGAGTTCTTCTTGTTTGCTCCATAGTGAAAGATAAAAGTTCTTAATTTCATGTTGCTTATTTATTTCTTTTCTTTTCGAGCATTACTATTTTGATCTGCAATGCCCTCCTTCTAATAGATATTTACATAATAAAGAAAAGTTCCATGTATCGCAATCATCCCTAAAATGAAATTATGTATTGGTTTTTCTATATCTACCTTCTTTTCAGTAAAATCATCCTTTCCTTATTGTGGTAGGTCAAGGGAATAATGAAGGGATTAATGAGGGGAAAAAGCCATTACCGTTCCACTGTAACTATTGCAACAAAGACATCTCAGGAAAGATCAGCATTAAGTGTGTAACGTGTTCCGATTTTGATCTTTGTGTGGAGTGCTTTTCAGTTGGAGCCGAGGTTCATCCTCACCAAAGTAATCATCCATATAGGGTTATGGTTAGTGGCCCTAAGTTCTTAATGACTTGTTCAGTTGTAAACCATAGTCGGTAATGGACTCTATAATAAGTAATTTAACTTCAAAATCTTTTAGTCATTGAGGTGCTTAAAGGAGCCTCTCTTTTTACTTTTAGCTTTTTCATGTATGAGATTTTCTTTCTAATAAGCTATTCTTCCATTTTCAATATTGTTGTAAATTAATTACATTTTTGTGTCACCTTTATTATTTATTATCGTGATATTGTTCAAGGTTTTTTCTTTCTACAGGATAATATGTCGTTCCCACTCATATGCCCTGACTGGAATGCAGATGAAGAAATGTTATTCCTAGAGGTATTCCTATATACAATAATACTTCCTACTTCAATTCTGTGTATGTTAACTTACGTTGGTTCCTGTTGGCGTCCTTGTTTGTATTCTAATTGTGACATTTGGTGTTTGTAAGGTGCCTGAATTCCAAATTTTAAGGGTTTTATGTAGGTTAATACTTGTTCTTCCTTGCAGGGTATTGAAATGTATGGCTGGAACTGGAGTGAGGTTGCCGAGCATGTCGGAACAAAAAGTAGATCTCAGTGTGTCGATCACTACAAAACTATGTATCTGGACTCTGGTGCTTCCCTCTTCCTGTAAGACATTTTAATGTATGAGTTTTCTTCTGATAAATTGATTCTAAAATAAGAAATTCTTAACATGCCATATGATTGTAGGACATGTCCCAATTAGCGGGAAAGAACAAAGAGGAACTCCTTGCTATGGCCAGAGGGCAAGGTGAATTCGAGAAAGGTTAGTTCATCAGATGCATGCTTAAATTTGTGCCTCTGTCCCAAATTAAAGTGAAAGAGTTTGCGTAGGCTTTTGTACATTTACAGATAATGCTCAAGTTTTATCCCAGTTGAGAACCTAAAAATATAGGTTAAGTTTTAAAGTTAATATTTGTTTGGAAATTATTATGCCAATGATCGGGAGGAATTTATTTGGACCAAGTAAAAAGAAGTACTTGTCAGCAAAGCAATTAATGAGGCTCCCTTTTTATTCTTCTTTCAATAGTCCTCTATTTATTTTTTCTCCTTTTTTGTTTATGTAGTTTCATGTAAGTTGTATATATATGCTTCGTCAAATTCTCCTTACTGAATTCCTGCAGGATCTCTGATGTTAGGGGAGCTTACAGTGAAAAAAGAGCCTCCAGTCTCTGCAGGAATCAAGTACAGTTGACTTCTCCTTCCTATTTGCAGTTCCGCTAGAGCTATTATTCTTTTCATCTCACTTTATTAGCTTGGTCAGGGTTGCAGATCAAAGCAGAGAAGGTCCAGAGCGATCCTTAAGCTCAACTTCAGGTATGTGTCTGTGAGTTGGCGTTAGGAACTCGCTTGTATTTATCAGCCCCTCTCTCTCTCTCTCTCTATCTATCTATCTATCTATACACACACACACGCACGCACACACGCACACACGTGGTGTGTGTATGTATGTGTGTGTATATATATATAGAGGAATGGACCAATATAGTAATTATTTCATATTATTGTTTATGGATTTATCAATTGTAATTAGATGACTACATAATGTTAGCATATGTCATTTAATTAGTGATATGTATTAGGAGTTGTTTATAAGCCATAATTTTTCTCCTTAATTTTGTCGATTTTCTTTTTAAACTCATTTAAAAGACCAATGGTTGTCTATTTCCTGTATGACGTCAGATTCTCATGCAGCCAACAGGAGTGTTGGAGAGGAAAAAACTAAAACCTCAGGGGATGAGGGGCCTTCTTTGATGGAGTTGAGTCGCTATAATGCTAAGAGAAATGAATTTGAGGTTGAATATGATAATGATGCTGAGCAATTACTCGTAGACATGGAGTTCAAGGATATTGATACTGACGTTGACTGTGAACTCAAATTGCGAGTTTTGCGTATTTACTCAACCAGGTAAACAATCACTTTTTTCTCAATTATTATCATGTTTAAATTGAATGAATGCATATCTTTTGTAAGAAATCATGGAAGTCTCTGAACTTTGGAGCTCACTTATACAAGCTCAGATATGGTAATATGTACTATATATCAAAGATTAAATAACTGTAGCAATTGGTAAATATGAAAATTTGTGACACCCCCAAATCTGGGCATCCACACCCCGACTTGGGTTGCCAATTTATTATTAAATCCATGTCTTACAAAT
>JAUMHB010022942.1:0-19186 GCA_032359685.1 Pittosporum tobira
TTTTGTCGAACACCAATAATTTTATTTAGTACCTCAAAACATCATATTTATAAAGTTAAAATATTGGGTTCTTACAGTGTGTGTGTGGCCATGGCAGCCCACTGCCAACGAATATTAAGTCGGCCGACCAGCCAGCCTGTCGACCAAACGGGCAGAGACGAGGAAGATGGATTAACTAGACAACCAATCAATGGTTGACTTGGCCAACTATTATTTGATCCAACTGCCCATTCACTACCAGCCACTGCCATATAGGCCGACCAGTTAGTCAGCCAGTCGGGCGACCAGAGGCGAGGGAGAAGGGGCTGACCAGTCAACCAGTCAATGGTTGACTTGGTCAACTACCATTTGACCCGACAGCCCAGTCACTATAGGCCACTGCTATGATGGGCGACCAGGGTGATCGGCCAGTTAGTGCTGACCTCTACCAAGATGGACGATCAGGCCGACCGCCCAACTAGTCATTCAGATGGTGGGATCCGAGAAGGGGTTAACTAGGGTAACCAGTCAATGGTCGACTTAGTCGACTATTATCTTACCTGGCAAGCCAGTTAGTGCTAAACTCTACCATGCATGCCGACCGACCAGTATGCTAGTCTCGGCAGGAGACAAGGAAGAAGGGGCCGACCAGTCAGCCAGTCGATGGTTGACTCGGTCAGCCGTTATCTGACTTGAATTATTTTAATTCTGTTATTATTATTTTCTTATTATTATTGTTACCATTATTATTATCATTATTTTTAGAAGGATTAAATTACTAAAATACCCTTGATGGTATATTTACTAAAATACCCTTCTGTTCAAAAGACAAAAATATCCTTCTGTGTATTTTACCAAAATACCCCTCTGTAGCAAATTACAAAACTGCCCTTAAGGCTTATTTACAAAAATACCACTGTTGCACTATTTACAGAAATGTCACTACAGTGTAATCACAAAAATGTCACTGCAGTATTAATTACAAAAATGTCATCGCAGTATTTATTACAAAACTGCCACTTGCCCTTATTTACAGCAATGCCATTGAGTTGGAAAAATTAGTAAAGAACATGTTAAATTAATTTTTAACTTGGAAATTTAATTTTCTTAAATTAGAAAAAAATATTGTACTTAATTAAATTCTTCCTTATTTAATAAATTAGAATATTTAAGAAATATTTTTTTTAATGATTTAAATATCATTACGATGTGATTATACATCATATCTATTGTTTTAAATATCGTATATTTTTATATATGAATGTTATATTCATTATATATTCGAACAAGGATCCGATTAAGTATTTTAGGGTTTAAAATATCCTGGGATAAATACAAGAAATAAAACGAACATAGTAATACTGCAGTGGCATTTCTGTGATTACACTGCAGTGACATTTCTGTAAATAGGGCAGTAGTGGTATTTTTGTAAATAAGCCTTAAGGGTAGTTTTGTAATTTACTGCAGAGGGGTATTTTGGTAAAATACACAAAATGATATTTTTATCTTTTGAACAGAAGGGTATTTGCTAAATATGCCATAAGGGGTATTTTAGTAATTTAACCCTTCTGAAAATAATGATAATAGTAATGGTAACAATAATAATAAGGAAATAATAATAACATAATCAAAATAGTTCAAGTTAAATAACGGCTAGCCGAGTCAACCATTGACTGGCTGACTGGTCAGCCCCTTCTTCCTCATCTCCTACCGAGACTGGCACACTGGTCGGTCAGCTTGCATGACAGAGGTTAGCACTAACTGGCCGTTCGGGTAAGATAACAGTCAACTAAGTCGACCATTGACTGACCGACCTGTCAACCCCTTCTCGGATCCGACCATCTGAATGACTGGCTGGGAGGTCGACCTGATCATCCGTCATGGCAGAGGTTAGCACTAACTGGCCGGTCGCCCGTCATGAAAGTAGCCTACAGTGACTGAGCGGTCGAGCCAAATGGTAGTTGACGAAATCAACCATTGACCGGTTGACTGGTCAGCCCCTTCTCCCTTGCCTCTGGTCACCCGACTAGGTGATTAACCAGTCAGCTTATATGGCAGTAGCTGACAGTGAATGGGTGGTCAGGTCAAATAATAGTTGGCCAAGTCAACCATTGACTAGTTGGCTAGTCAACCCATCTTCCTCATCTTTGACCGGCCAAGCGGCTTAGTAGTCGTCGGTAGTAGGCTGTCATGGCCACACACATACACACACACACACACATACACACTCTGGATCAAATGGTAAGCTCAATTTTGTGGCAAAAAGATTGATGGAACATCGAATTTCATCATCCCCGTGACCTGAAACCTCAAGAATAAGAAGTTCATGTTCATCGTCCTCGGTTCCGAGCAAGAAGCCATCACTGGCGGCTACAAGCTCGTCGGGAAATTCAAACAGGTTTTAAAATATTATAAAAACTCGATTGAAAGACACCAAAATGATCCTTGCAACTGCATGAATCCATTGGACCCTTCAATGGACTTAAACACATCTGATCTCAGTCTAAAGTTCCGATCTTTGGTCAAGAACACGCTGGAAAATAAGTCGACTATAAATTGGCCTTATCCTGCTCGATACTTGACCATTTTGATCAATTGAAGGCTCAAATCAATTTTAAGAGGCTCATAAATGCTTTTCTAATCATCAAATCAAACAAAAAAATAACAAAAATCTGACTTTGATCTTACCCGAGCAAGAACAAGAACAAAGTTTTAAAAGGTGGACTTTGGACTTGTGCTGCTGTGTTTAGGGTTAGGGTCAGATTCAATGGTGTTATATAGATTGAATGGATGTTGAATCAAACACCAATCGATGCAGAAAGGACAGATTAAAAGTTTGGGCAATCTGCAAACCTGCAGAAAAATGTGGGGGGTAAAAAGAAAAGAGAGAAAAAAGAAAGGGGAAAAAGAAAAAAAGGGAAAAGAAAAGAGGAAAGTGGGAAAAGACAAAAGTCTGGGGGCCTGTGCGTCAGTGGGCCCCACCTGGTCAACTTGGCTAGGAAATTCAAATTTCAAATTGTTGTTTTGCCTTAATTCGCGAATCAATTAATTTATTAATTAAATAATTAATTAAAAAGTAAAAAATTACAAAATATAATATTATACTTTATTCCTACGTTTTGGCACGCTACGATTCTAACGGTGCTATCTGTTTTTTCAAATGACGCTTTGATCAAAAAATCAACCCGGGACTAGGTCAAATAAAAAATTCGATGGCGTTTCGATTCACTATTTTTTTGCGCTGATTCCAGATCTTTGGTCGTTTTATAATTTTGAGCACTTTTTAACTTTTTGGTCAAAATAACCAAAATGCCCCTAGGGCATGATTTTTGTCAAAATAACCAAAATACCCTTGAGCATAATGTTCTTATTTTAATTCAATTTTTTGTAACATAACGATGCAGAAAATAATTTCGTCAAATAATATAAAGGGAAAATTTATATTATAAATCGTTTAGTAATAAATTCGGGTTCTAACATTTTCTCATCCTAACAAAAATTTCATCCCCGAAATTTTACATTTGAAATAATTGAGGGTACTTCTCCATATCGCTTTCTAGCTCCCACGTTACTTCCTCGACTTTGTGGTTCCTCCATATCACTTTGACTAACGCAACCTCTTTGTTGCGCAGCTTCTTAACTTGGCGGTCGACTATCACTACTGGGACTTCGACGTACGTCAAGTCCTGATTTATCTCAATAGGTTGGTAGTTGATTACTCTATAGAAGTCAGGTTTATACGGCATAGCTATGTGAAACACATTGAGAATATGCCCCAATGCTGGTGGTATGGCTAGTTCGTAGGCCACTGCCCCGATTCTCCTTAAGATTTGGAAAGGTCCCACAAATCTGGGGCTCAGCTTCCCCTTCTTGCCAAATCTCATCATTCCTTTCCAGGGTGACACTTTTCAGAATGCGTATTCGCCCACCTCTAGGGTTTTATCCTTGCGGTGGCGATCCGCATACTCTTTCTATCTATCCTAAGCTGTTTTCATCCTTTTGCGAACAACCTTGATGGTGTTTTCGACTGTTGCACCAGCTCAGGTCCTTCCAGCTTCCTCTCCCCAACTTCATTCCAGTACAACGGGGTTCTACACTTCCTCCCATACAATGCTTCAAAAGGTGGCAACCCTATACTCGCATGATAACTATTGTTGTAAGCAAACTCGATCAGTGGTAAATGATCATCCTAATTCCCTTTGAAGTATATTGTACAAGCCCTCAACATGTCCTCCAATGTCTGTATCATTCTTTCACTTTGTTCATCCGTTTGGGGGTGGTATGTTGTACTCATGTCGAGCTATGTCCCCAAAGACTCATGGAAACTGTTCTACAATTGTGATGTAAACCAAACGTCTCGATCGGATACAATCGAAATTGGTATGCCATGTCTACTCATTATCTCTTTAACATATAGTTTTACTAATTGTTCCACCTTGTAAGTTTCTTTAATTGGCACAAAGTGTGCTGATTTGGTCAATCGGTTAACGATGACCCAAATCGCATTCATACCCCTCATGATCGAAATTGCTGATTTGTCTCATATTCAGCTCCTTCTAGGTGAATATGTACTTCAGGCTTTTGTGGTCTGTGAAGATTTTGCACTTTTCACCATAGAGGTAGTGCCTCTAAATCTTCAAGGCGAAGACCACAGCTGCCAACTCCAGGTCATGAGTAGGGTATCTCTTCTCAAAATCCTTCAACTACCGGGACGCATATACGATTACCTTCCCGTGCTGCATCAACACGCATCCTAACCCTTTCAACGACGAATCGTTGTATACTACAAACCCTCCAGTTTCATCTGGTAGTGATAAAACTAGGGCCATAGTCAGCCTTTTCTTCAACTCCTGGAAACTCTGCTCGCATTTTGGGGTCTATTCGAATTTTACAATCTTCTGGGTTAGGTTTGTCAATGGCATAGCTATCTTAGAAAAATCCTAGATGAATCTCCGATAGTAACTAGCTAACCCTAAGAAGCTCCTGATCTCCATCGGCGTCTTAGGTTAGACCCAATTGGCCACAACTTCTACCTTAGCTGGGTCCACAACGATCCCATCCTTATCCACCACGTGTCCAAGAATTTGTACCTTCTGTAGCTAAAATTCACACTTTGACAACTTAGCGTGCAACTTCTCCCTTCTTAACACTTCCAGTGCTATCCTGATGTGTTCTATGTGCTCCTCCTTCATTTTCGAATAAATCAGGATGTCATCTATGAACATTACCACGAATTTATCCAAGTATGGTTTGAATGCTCTATTCATTAGATCCATGAAGGCAGCTGGCACATTTGTCAAACCAAATGGCATCACTAAGAATTCGTAATGTCCATAATGCGTCCTAAATGCGATTTTCTGAATATCTTCTCCTTGAATCTTCAGCTGGTAGTATCCGGATCTCATGTCAATCTTTGAAAAGTATGTCGCACCTCTTAGTTGGTCAAACAGATCGTCAATCTTAGGCAAATGATACATATTCTTAATTGTGATCTTGTTTAACTCTCTATAATTGATTCATAATCGCATCGATCCATCCTTCTTTCGTATGAATAGTACTTGCGCTCCCCACGATGAAACATTTGGTCGATGAATCCCTTATTCAGCAGCTCTTACATTTGTTCCATTAGCTACTTCATTTCCACTAGTGTCATACAGTAAGGTGCCTTTAAAATCGATACAGCTCCAGGGGTTAAGTCGATAGGAAACTATATTTCTCGATCTAGGGGTAGTACTGGTAGTTCTTCTGGGAATACATCTTTAAACTCATTGACTACCAAGATGTCTTCAATGTTGACTTTGTCTGGTCAGGTATCTCGTACGTGGGCCAGGTAGGCTGAGCATCCATTCCTCTTCATTCTCTTTGCTTTGACCATCGTTAAACAGTTCATCAGTTTTGGGTTTCTACTACCGAAGAATGAAATTCTGTCATTTGTGATCATTCTAAAGATAATCATCTTCTTCCGACAATCTACTGTTGCTCTATGCACATTCAGCAAATCCATTTCCAAGATGACGTCGAATTCCCCCAAAGGGAACAGTATTAAGTCTGCTGGGAGTCTATGGCCATCAACTTCTATTACGCAATTTCTATACACGTCATAAAAATGGAATATTTCCTGGCTAGCTTCTACATCCAATGGGATTTCCAATTTTAAGTTTTTTATGTTAAATTTATTCGCAAATTAGGCAGACATAAATGAACAAGTAGCTCCCGAATCAAACAGTATGCAGTTAGGTATTGAATTAACAAGTAGTGTACCTGTCACCATGTTAGCTGAATCTATGGCATCCTTGATAGTCATGTTATAGGTCTGGGCAGTATGACGCAGTGGCCGTGCATTTTCTCTGGTCAATAATGGCCTCGGTCCCCTCCCACTCACTGCAGAATTGGTAGATTTCTTGGGGCAGTTAGGTAAGATATGCCCTTTCTCTCCTCATGTCAAACACACACGGGTTCTCGGGTTTTGACAATTAGTCGCCTTGTGGCTAGGTTGATTGCAACGGTGGCAAACTTTCTTCTCTTTTAAGCATGGCCTACCATAATGGTTCTTCCCGCAACTTTTGCACTCATCCCCCTTCTTCTTCTGGGTAGGCCTTCCTCTACTGCTCTCCGGCATCTTGCAATTATTGCTCTCCTAAGCCTTGTTCTGCTGGCTGTGAGTCTCCTCAGCCGACTTTCCTCTATTTTATTTCCCATTCTTCATATCTTTCTTCTTGTTACCCTTGTTGAATTTTGATAGGGCATTTCCACTTCCTTTGGCGATTATCACCTTCTCTACTAACTTCGTGTAATTGTCTATTTCTAGGATAGCTACCCTATTGTAGAGCCAGGGTTTTAACCTCTGCTTAAACCTCTTAGCCTTCATCCTCTCAGTGTTGACCTGATGTGGAGCGAAACGTGCAAGTTCGTTGAATTTCACGTCATACTATGTCACGGTCATGTCCCCTTGCTTCAGTTCCAGAAACCTTGTCTCCATCCTGTCTGCCATGTTTGTGGGGAAGTACTTCTTGAAGAACAGTTCTTTGAATCGCCCCTAAGCGATGACCCCTTCCTCTTCAGCCTTTTCGGTTGCATCGTTTTCTCCCACTTTTTCGTTCCTCTCATCCTTTTGCTCGGTAACTTCTCACCAGAAATTGGCTTTTTCTTTCAGGGTTTGAAATTTTGCGAGAGTTTTGGAGAAACTCTAAGATACTTAGGATTATTTTGAGAGTGAGCGACCTATTTTAAAACGACGATACTAACGATAGACCGTTGTTATTATAGGAGCGTACGTGAGAGGGCATGCAAAATTGTCGACCACTAAACGTGTTTCGTTGAAATTTTAAGGAGTTTCGTTAAGCCAAGTTTATTATTCTCCCCTTATGTATAAGTTATTGTTCACTTATGCATGCAATTTATTAAGCTTTTAATACATATGATTTAAATTCCGATATACGTATTTGCCATGATTGTACAAATTTAATTACTTATACGTTATTATTGCATCAAGTTAAATTCTTGAACTTTGCTTAAAATGGTTATGCATATCTATCATGTATAAACATACCATATTATTGAAGCGTTTATCATTTTCACATGATTCATGATAATTTGAGATCGAATATTGAACACAGCTAAAGACCGGTGTACCGGGAACCTACATGGTTAACTCCTATAACTGTGACGTATACGGGCATGAGATGTTAAACTTGACTGTGTGTCGAGGATGACTAAATGACAAAGTGTCGGGCATAAATGCCACCCAATTAGTGTTCAATTATTCAAAATATAAATGTTAAATGGCGTGGTATTACATCTACTCGTATATCATGCATGCGTTGATGGAATTCATATTAACTTGTGAATTCAAATGTTAAGTTTTAATGATTCAAAACCATACCATTTTATCTTTTTGACTAGAATGATCATTTTATTTAACATAGAATAATTTCTTACTGAGCACCTTTCGCTCATTCTTGTTATGTTTTATAAACCTTCCATAATCAGTCGAGCGAAGAGCAAGGTAGAATACTACTAGGATGTTCTCCGAATTCTTCTAACTTGAATATTGTAATTGAATGTTGTACGACTTCTGTTCGTACTTAAACCCTGTTGTTGTAAGACCTCAATTATTCAATTAAGTTTTATGCTTCCGCTGTGTGTATATTTATTCATATATGAGATCATATTGTAAGATATAACAGGGTGAGCTGTCAAATATTGACAACTTAGTATGCTGAGATGATATTTGACGACCCAATTTCCACAAGGATTCGGTGGTGTAAATTTGGGGGCGTCACAAACCGCATGGCTGATGCCCTTGCAAATTTAGCTTGGCGGCAATGGATGTGTTAACGATATGGCATAAGAACCAATCGTGAATAGTACTCGATTAATAGTTGTGGATAAGGTTATGTCGAAAAAATTGACATTCACCTAATTTAGGTAATCATAATGTTTTACTAGAGGCCATTTATGACTTGTGGCCGAAAAATTGACATTCACCTAATTTAGGTAGTCATAATGTCTTCCATAGGAATAAAGTTTTTGAATTCAAATCACAAATTTTAGATTTGTCTTGGTTAGATTCGATTGAGCATAGGCAAATCTAGATTAAAAGTTTTGATTTTAAAAAATATTAATTAAATGGTTCCATAATTTATTATGCATATATTTTATGTTGTTCAAGTGTAGCGTTGAAATTTTTGTGCTTATAAGAATTTGAAATCGAGTTAAGGCCATAATGTGGTTGGCCCCTTTTTGGCGATAAAAGTGGGAGTTTTGAAAGTACATATAATGATATTAATGCATCTCATTTTATGAGGTACGAGAACATTGGTAAAATTAAGATTTGTTGTAATATTATTATTTGTAAACTTTTATGGGATGTATTTTATTACATAAGTTAATGTTTTCAAATTCAAATTATTGTTATCAAAAAAATAAAATTTTCTTTAGAATAAAGAATAAGAATTAAGTTTAAAATTTCCAAATTTAATAAGCTAAATTTTTGCCTTGGTGTAAAAAATCCCAATTTTAAAATTAAAATTTAAAAAAATGGACAAGTCGATGAAAATCTTAACACTATACAAATTCGATTTTTGTCAAATTTTAAGTTTATTTCTGTTAAAGGGAAGCTTATATTTTATGACAAAAGTTAACAAACATCATTTTCATGAGGAAAGAAAAATCCTATTTTGTAAATGTTGCGATAGCATTTTGTCCAAACAATGAATCCAATGACGTGTTTTATGGTTGACATCTCCCCGAGATGAATATGAGAAAAATTTTAAGGAATGTAACAAAGGACAAGTCATCAAAATAAATATGATTTTGTCCTTTGGTCATTTTGTGAACGTTAGAATCATTTTCAAAACTAGGGTAACCTCAAGAAATTTTGAGCTTTATTTTTAGCAGAGAGAGATCTGTTCAAGATAGATTACTGACGATAAGTTATTTATTTTATAGGAGTGTATACAAGAATCAAAAGGAACTATAGGAACGTTAAACGCATGTCGTGGAATATTTAGAAAGCTTCTGTTAAGGTAAGTTCATTTAACTCACTTTTATGTATAAATTATTGTACGCGCGTATGTTGACTTTCCATGATTGTATAAGTTCCAATTCTCTTATAAAGTGAACAAGTATAATTACTTGTTAATTGATAATTATGGTTATGCATGTCTACCATGTATAACATGTCATGTTGTTAAAACGTTTATCATTATCGTATGATTATAAAGTTGGTTTTGCCATTTCATAACTAATACTTCAAGTTTCTTCAATTTTCAGGATAGTGAAATGGATTTGATATTTGAAATGCTTTGTTATTGTTGTAAAAAAAAGAATGATTGTTAAAGAAATTGTTATTCTTGCTACTATTGTTTCAGGAAGTTTAGAGGATATTCCATCACTATATTTTAGGTTTCAGATTTTGATAGTCAGAGGTGAATTTACTATGGTGGTGTAATTTCTAGCAATTGCAATGGAGGAATGAGAATGATTGTTGTGGGAAACAGTGACAGTAGAAGACCAATTGTTGAGGGTTAAAGGTGGTGGTGGGTTTTGTTCCGATGAATTTTTTAGATAGTTCAGCTGGGGATAGTCAAGCTAAAATAGCATACTCATGATCACATATGTGGTGAAGAAGATGAACAACACAATTAAATAGATTTTAAGATCTTTTGACATTTCCTTTTATACCCTTTAAAATTTAACTTATGTTAATGAAACAGACGGAAAATAGGGTTCAGGGTGTATTAATTGGTAAAAATGAAACTTGAGGTGATTTTTTTTCAAAAAAATTAGTTTATGGTGCAAATTGTATTTCGGTGTAAGTTTGAGATGCAATCTGTATTTTACCCATTTTTCAAATATTAACTTAAGATCAGAATATCATAAATTAAAATTCAAGGAGATGACACCCATCAAACTACATTCTGAACACATTATTAGCCTCACAAACTTTTAGTGATTTGATTTACGTTGAAAAATGCACTCGCCGCATTCATGGAATTAATAAGTCATGCTTCGAACTTTCTATTCTTTAAAAAATGGGATTAATTAACAAAAATATCAATTCCAAATAATTTGGTAAAAATATTTAATTTTGTTTTCTCCCAAAAGCAACAACAATATATATGTTACATTTTCTTGAATAATGTTATATCTTCATAACTAGTTATAATTTTGAATTTCATGTTCAATATTTATAGGATAAATAATAATAATAATCTGAATATGTAGTAAAATATATCAAATTTACCTAACTTTTTTCAACAATCTAAGTTTATATTATGGGTGTAAAAATATCATTTTAATTAAAGGAGCGTTATTTACCCTTCTTCTTTATTGATACAATCACACTTCGTATAACAATGACACCGTTATCTCTATAAAGATGGAGTGTATTAGAGAACACACTTATTTTTTTTATAATTTTTATAAGACGATTGTGTGATATATTTATAATATTTAAATTATAATTGAAAAACATATATGTAAATACACTAAAAAGAAAATTTAAATATTTTATACATTCTAAAATTTGCATCATATAATATGACTAAAATGATACAAGGGATTCCCTATTATTAAATTTTTCTTTTTGAGCAAAATATATGCACCACAATTCCACGGTGTATACACATCGATAGACACACGCCCGCACAAACAATCAATCTCCCCAGGCGAAAACCAATCCATCGATAGACGCACCGCATCTGGTGAAGTAACCAAAAATGATGTGGGACGAATGGGACGACAACATTCACCACCCTACCGAAAACTCCGAACAGCAACAGCAACAGCAACAGCAACAAGAAGAAGAGTCCTATTTTAACTTCGATTTCTTGTCTGCTGTATCTAAACCCAAGGTATACATACATACGGGCATATTTATAGGTTCATTAATTTTAGGGTTTCAATTAATACTCTCAATCTTAACATTCAACTTTTACTTCTCAACGCCTATTGTTTTATTATTATGTATTTGTAAAATTTACAAACTTGAATGCAGTTTTAGCTCGTGTTTAAGTTAAAAGGGTGGTAGGTAATAGTGAAATTGTGATGTTTAACATCCAATGTTGTGCCATTTTATAGTAGCCTACTCATTTTGTTGTGGAACGGGAGGAGTATAATTTTGCTTGTCTATGTTAACTGGTAGAATTGTGGTTATAGTGGTGAATTGGTGATTATTAATGGTATTGTTGTGCTCCTTTTTCAGGATCATTATCGAATACTTGAAGTGGATGAAGATGCTTCAGATGATGACATCCGTTCTAATTATATTCGTCTCGCTTTGGTTTGTTTTATCTTTATCTAGGTTATGATGTTGTTTGCCCTTTGCTTGCTTTTTGTTGCTATATTTTTTTTTCTTGTTTATACAAGTAAATGAGAAGTTATTTTAATGAGTTTCTTTTCCGTACTGCGGTTTTTGTAATCTTATTTTTGTTATTTTATTTGGTTGGGTATGCTATTTATGTGATATGAATTGCTTCACTGTCAAATCTTCAAGCTAGAAGTTGTTATTCAGTGTCGACGCCGGAGTTTCAAAATGGGGGGACCCTTAATAATTTTTATGCAACTCTGAGAGTTTTTTAGATAATAACATTGTTGAGTTTCTTGAAAAGTTGGCACCTATTTTGACTATTTTATATACTAATGTATCTGATATGAATATGTTATAAGTTAACTAAATCATCATACTATGAAAACTGGGGTACCATCGTGAAAGTTTACGATGGAAGTGGTCAGTGCAGGGACTTTGGTTTGGTACCCCCAATTGCCTACTTGGCTCCGCCCCTTCTGTTACTTGTACCTGATTTCTTAAATGTTAATTAATTTCTATATAAAGTAATTTATTTTTATTTTTTTTATTTGTGGGTTGTTGGGATTGGCTTGGACAGAAATGGCATCCAGACAAGCAAAAGGATCATGGTTCCACTCCAAAATTTCAAGAGATTAATGAGGCTTACCAAGGTCAGTATTTTAAGTTGATTTTCGTACTTTTTAGTGTTTGTAATATTATGGTTCTTTTCAAATACCAAGTTACTACTTTTGGTTCTTTGATGCTGAGGTTGATACTCATGGCATTCTGGCTATCATTTTGTGTTATTATACATTGACCATATACACTTCAGTTATGGCTTAGGACTTTCGGGTTTAAAGAGTGAGAGGGTGAAATCTGTTGTGATTTCATTATTGAAGCCTGATAAGTTTCTTAGAACAAACAAAAGAAAAAACTCAAAAAGGGTGACAAATTAGCTAAATCCACAATTGTTAAAAGAATTTGAACGTCAAAGGCAGTTTTCAAATCATTTATCATAGTCTCCTGCAATGGTGCCAAAAATCCTATTTATAAGAAAAGAACACTACAAAACCTTAAAGCATTAAATCTCAGTAATGCAATCCCAAGTATGAGAGAAAAAACTTTTAGGAGGAAAGTCAGACAAGCAAAGCTAATTTTTCGCTATTAACCTTGCTCTCGATCCCTTGAAAAAGGAAAGAAAAACTGCTGGAATGCAGCCTTCTAATATGATATTATTAGGCAATCCAAAAATTGTTCTGCTACAGCCTTAACAAACCTTGAATCCCCCAGCAAGTAAACCCTAAATACTTATGTGACTTCTGAAAAATAAAAAGAAGAGGCCCAAAACTAACAAATATTAGTATATTATTGTAATTATTAGCGAAAATACTAAAGTTGCAGCTCATTAAAAGCTATCTTCAAACTTCAGCCCCTCTTTGGATGCGCAAACGTATGAAAAGAATTTTCAGCAGCACAATCTGCATCGCTTAGTCATAAAATTTTAGTCCCAGCCAAAAAACACATTCATTGTTTGAAGTACAAAAGACTATTAAGACTTTAAAGTTGGAAGCTCGTTAGGTTAGCTTGTCCGGAAAGAAAACGTGGAAGTGACTTCTAGGATTTATAGTTCCAAAGTCAAAGCGATAACGACTCAGCTAGCTTCTCAGTCTATAATTATTGGAGCGTGAACAAATCCTTTCCCTCTTCTTCTTTGAAGCTTCAAATATATTTTGAACATGGAGCCTTCTAGCAACAATTTTTTTCTTGACAAGTACTTTTATCAAATGGCAAAGTAAAGCTTGCGCCAACGAGACAGTTTCTGACAGTTGGATACTTTGTGAATCTGGTAAAATTGGAACAATATGGAGAAGATACTTTATGAACACCTTATAAAAGAAGCTTATTTAGTTCTTCAAAAAAGAAAAATTAAGAGAATTAGGCAATTAGCTTCTCCACACACATGCTGGAATTTTGTTCTGCTCACGGTCATGATCTTTAGTTATTCAGAAAATTTTACGTGCTTCGGCGAGTCTTATAAAAGAATGTTGGAATCGAAACTTACTTATTTGAAAATGGAATATGATTAGATGAATCATTACTTGGGCCGATTTCATTCATCCTTCATAACAATCTCATGGAAGATTCCAATGCTCATCAGGTGTTTAATTAGTAATAATCTTAGACAATTATCATAAACTCTCACAACTAGGATGCCTCACTATCACTAGGATTTAATGTATGCCTAGAAAACACTAATTGATTTTGAGAATGTGAAGATTGAAGTGTTTGAAGATGGAGGAGTTGTGGTTTTTAATTTTTCTGGGTCATATTTTTCAAAGAAAGATGAAGAAATTTCAATGTTAATGTTCACCCCAACAATAAATTTCAGTAATGAGCTGGAAAAGTTTAACCGTTTTGCTGAGATTAATATCGTTAATGGTCAGGATATGATTTTCCAAGGATTTCAGTGTCATGTTTTCCTATAAATAGCTACCGTCAGCTTGGTAACGAACATGAGTCGAAAGCTAGTTGGGATCCTGTTATTGAAATTACTGAGCAGAGGCTGGGTGATTGGAAGAAGAGTTACTTATCAAAAGGTGCTAAGATTTTGAGCAAGAGTACTTTATTTAGCTTGCCTACCTATTTCCTCCTGTTATGTAAGCTGTCGACTTTATTTAGGTAAGATAAGATTCTTGTGTTAGAAAATGATAAAGTGATCAAGTGTCATTTGGTCAGTTTGAAGGTAGTGTGGTTCTTTATGGAATATGGATGGAGGTGGTTTAGGCATCAGGGACTTTGACCTGTGTAATTGAGTACTCCTTGAGAAACGAATTTAGAAATTTGGTGTGGAGGGAAATCATTAGCTGTGGAAGCAGGTGGTGTTGAGTAGATTCGTGGAGGAGGCTTATTGAGGACTCATTTAAAATTTTAAACAGGTGATGCTTAAAAAGAGTAAGGGGAGAAAGGTGCTGGATAGTTTCGCACGTTTTTCTAATAGGGAGGATTGGATGAAATGTATGAGGGAAAGCCTACATATAATAAGGAACCAGAGGATGTCAGTAATTTTCTGAATGAAAATACGGACGATATGGACATTTCTGGTAATGCCTCGATGGGAAATAAGAAAAATTATGCTATAAAGGATGCAGGGAATGTTGGAAAATTAATGTTGGCGGTTAGATATCGTAGCCAAAATTGAATGGATGAAGCCATTACAAAGTGAGCCTTTTTATAGGCATGCAAATGAGGAAAAAGTCGCACATGAAAAGTGTGTAACGGATTGGCCATAGTTAGCTATCTAATAACTAGGAACATCATGCTAAGTGAAATAAACGGTCTGAATGGCCCAACGTTTGGGTTTAGGCCTTTCAGACACATAAAACATAACACAAAAAGGGCCTAGGTTCTAAGAAGAACCTAGTCAAAACTTGTTTCTTATAAAGCAAGACAGCCCCAGAGGTCGGTAAACCAAAGCAAAGTCTAGAGACTGTTAAATTAGAATGCTGCGAACTATGGTGAAGCACAAGTTTGTGTTACTAATATTCCACGTTCCGATGCTGCTAAGCCACTCACTTAACTAATTTTCGATACTTACTATAGTGAAAAACCCTTCAAATATGTAATGAGCAGAGACCAAAAATAAAATAAATTAGATTAAGAGAATCACCAAGTTTTTCCCTTGATAAATGATGGAGTAAATTTTAACCAAAAAATTACCACATTTCTCAACCCCAAAATAATACTCCCTCCGTCCAACTTATATTGTCCTAATTAGAAATGCACGCTTATTAGAAAAACATAAAATTCTCTATAATACCTTTAATCATTTACGAGGGAAGTAGGAATGAAAGAGAAATTAGATAAAAAAGATAGTTGAGTGGAGTAATGAGACTTGCATTTCCAAGAAAATTTTAGTCATTTTTTGTAAAAGGAGCATGGGTAGTATGGGAAAACTATAACAAAAAATAGTATGGAAAAAGAAAGAGGACAACTAAAATTGGACAAACCAAAATATAGAAATTAGGACATTATAAGTTGGACGGAGGGAGTAAAAGAAATCTATAGCTCTCCCTCATATAATGTCAAAAGCAATAAAAAACATGGAAAATAGAGATGTTGGTCTAGGTATAGAGCGGGCTTCAACAAGGAGCACCATAAAATAAGATAAAATGAAGTTATAATGTATTTGCGGGACGATCCCTGCTTAGTGGGACCCCAACCTGACCTAGAACCTTGTCCACAATCCTGTTAGCATCAACAAGTAGAAGTTCAATTATGCATTACATCATAATTGAATACTTATGATGTTAAATTATTTGCTTCATTGGATGCCTTGGATGGTAGAGGCTACTGACAATATGTTCCCATTTTCCAACTTAGGAAATGACTTGACCTCAAGTCTCTTGACTTCTTCAATTTGATAATCATAGTGGGAGGCGATTTGAAATATGAAGAAACTCGAGTAAAATGAAAAAGATGGTCAAGATCCTCACCGTTCAAGCCATCCCAGCAACTGTTCTCACTCGGCTTTATGAACAAATTATCGACTTTATGTTTTGGACCTTTAGTTGGGTACTTTAGAGGATGACCCTAGCATGTCTACTTCGAAAATAATGCCTTGGTAAGGTAAATGGCATTGGATATTTACTTTAGTACCCAACTCTCTTTATGTGTTTATTTTCTCACGGGGGTCTCATTTCCAAGTTTCTACCACTTTTGGGCCTTAGTTGAGATATGGGCGGGCTAGGCTAAGTTTTCTGGAGATTTCAATCGCCTGTAGTGGATATCAACTTTGGCTAGTGCTCTCATTTCTGATTTTATTGTTCATTATGGTGATTTTATGCTTCGGGACTTTTGTTTCTACGGTAATGTCACGGATGAGGATGCTATTGAGTCAATGATTAGTTTGCAGGGTTCGGTAAAGGTTTTCATACTTTTTAGCGAGTTGGTACAATTTAATGTCTTTCAAGATCAGAGTTTCTTTAGAGACATGGAGTTCAGTCGTGGGTCTGTTAATTTGGCTGGTAAGCAACATTGACTAGTGCAATAGTGTATAGCCATGCCAATTGTTTCCTCTTCGTTGCAAATGGCCCACTGATGAACCTATTTCTGTAGGCTCCAAAGTCAATTAGTTTGTGAACCTAAAATTTCGTTTGAAATGATCAAGACTGAAATTCCACATTAGTAAGATATATATAATTCAAAGTACCATACACAGGTATTAGTACAGCGGAGTGGAAGTTGGAGGGGGCTAATGAAAACCAAAGTAAAAAGTGTAGCTCATAATATCGGTTTCCGAATCCTGGAATCAAGAAGAGAATGATTTTGAAGAAACTAAGCAGATCATAAAGAAAGTTACCTGGGCTCTCTAATAATTAACATAAAACATTGGGAACTTTGCATGGTTAACCCATAATAAAGCAGAATAATTTGAAATACATTGAATTAAATTAAAATCATTGAATTGCTTGAATAAGTCGGTACATATAACTGTGTCAAGTTGAGTTAAGTAAGCAATGTTATCATAATTCATAAGCTACTGACTTATCCTCATTTACTAGGAGGGAAAATCTACTTATTCTGATTCTGGTGATATTTGGGTCCTTGCCTCATATTGGTAAGTATTAGCTAGTACATAGATTCAGGTATTTGATAGTTGACGCATTCCTTAGATGCTTACACATGAAAATTATGTACTCCTTCCATTCAACAAAAATCAGTACCTTGTTGACTTTGTAAAGTCAACTTGCGAAATCATAAAACTCAACTGAGATAAATTCTTAAGTCGTCGTGCATACAATGTATTTGTGTAGTTGCAAACGACTATCATCTCCTTTGAAGTTATAATTTGGAACAGTGGGAGTATCTGAATAGTGCTATTAATTACTAACAAAGTTATTTTAAAAACTTTAATGGATTTTACATCAATTTTGAATTTTATGATTTGCGTGAATTGACTTCAAAAAGGGGCCCTTTTCTGTGAGACAGATGAGTAATAAATATGGATGCATAAAGCATGCGAGACTTGACTTTAGATCAACTAATAAATATTCAATTCTGTGGTACAGTTTTGAGCGATCCTGCCGCGAGGAAGGAGTATGACAGGGAGCGGATGCTGCATGTCTATGATTATAATATCATTGTGAGCATTTTTCCTCGTCTGCTGCCTTTTAAAATTTGACATTATTATTTATTGTTATTCTAAATTTGTCTCTGTGTACATATGCATGTTTATTTTTTCTTCTCTGCATGGTTGAAGTGATATTAATATTTTTTTCTCGGGGGGTTGCAGGAGTACCTTAACCGCTACAAGGGCCTTATATTAACATGCAATGGCCTTGGGATGAAGCATTCGATATGGTAAAATACAGTTCTCCCGATATCTCCTTGATGCAGAGCGTGTGTGTGGAAAGGCGGACCGTGATGAGAAGTATAAATTTGTTTGTGTTAGGATATGAAGTTCAACTTGAGCTCATGTAAAACTGTAGAGTTAAAATGTCATCTTGTTCAATGTTGTAACCGTAACTTGCCCTTTGTTCTCATCTGGAGGGTTTTGTTTATACGAGTCTCATAGTTTGTGATCCTGGTGTTAGTTGCATGGTGCAATGCAGGTCTTAAGATTCATGTCTTGTAAATAACTTATAATTTCATGAGAAAATTTTCACCTTTTTAGTAAAGCTGAAAATATAAATTTTTTTTCGTTAGAGGATGGCAATAAACTTGGTTCTTCTTTTAACAATGTTTACTCTCACGATCAAGAATGTATTATACTTTTTTTTTTTAATGTATATTTTCGTTCAACCAAAAAAAAAAATATATATATAATTTTGAAAAGTCTAGTCTATATGTATATATAATTTAAACTAATACCGTACTACTTTCACATGGTTTATAATTTTTTAAATTCTATTGAATATAATGGAGCTAGTAAATAAATAATATCTTGTTATCCAAAGATTAAAATACTAATAAATTGGCAATGGAAATACATGTCACCCGAACTATGGTTAACCACAAGTTTGGGTTACTAATATTCCACGTTCCAGTGTTGCTAAGCCACTACTCACTATAACTAATTTTCGATATTTGCTATAGTGAAAAACCCTTCAAATATGTAATGAGCAGAGACCAAAAATAAAATAAAATAAAATAGATAAAGAGAATCACCGAGTTTTTCCCTTGGTAACCAAAAAATGACCACATTTGGCAACCCCAAAATAATACAAGTAATATATAGCTCTCCATCATATAATGTCAAAAGCAATAGAAAACTTAGAAAATAGGGATGTTGGTCTAGGTATAGAGCGGGCTACAACAATGAGCATCATAAAATAAGCTAAAATGAAGTTAAAATGTATTTAAGGGATGATCCCCCGCATAGTGGGACCCCAACCTGACCGTAGAAGCAAGAGACCT
>JAUMHB010022953.1:0-20755 GCA_032359685.1 Pittosporum tobira
AGATTTCCAACAGTTCAAGAATCATAAAATTCTATTAAAAATCGAGAGAGATATGATGTTTTAAAGGTGTGTTAGAAAGCATTTATGAACAAATTAAAGAACATTAAATGTTTTGTCCCACATTGGAAACACAATAAACTATTCACTAGTTTATAAGTATGAATGCATCAAGTACTTCCAAATGAAAAGTAAAGGGAATGCAAGACATTGAAAGGCAAACCAAGGCAGTAAGCTGGTTTTGTGAGACCCCGAAAATTTAAAATGTAGGACATGAAAACAAATTGTACTTTTGGATTGAAAATATTATACACATTTATCAAATTATTTATAATTGATGGCAAGGGTGTACAAGAATCCTCCTAATTATATATAATTAAATTTCGTTAAGCTTGAACTTAGAGAAGCAATGTATGGACGGTTCTAGAAATTTTGTTTGGCCAACCGTTAAACAAGAAATTAAGAACGTTGAATAAGGTGTTAATAAATTATGGATCGGTAAAACTGCAAATGGACTCATGAGTTTGGATTAAAGAGGAATTGAAGAAGTGGATCAAGCTAATTTTTGGGAATAGCTGGATTTTGAGACACAAATGGAGGTCCGGAGTTAATAAGATTTTGAAGGCAATATAAAAGTATATTTTTATAGCCGGCCAAAGTTGAATTATCTAGTTAAGTTCCAAGTAGAAAACGGAACAAAAGTGATTAAATATGGGCTAAGACAAATTGTACTTAAGGTGGGGCTAAAGTAAAAGACTAAGACAAAAAGGGGGATATGGTTGAAATCTTGAAAAGAGAAATGACTTAATAATTAATTCATCCAAACCTTGAGGGAAAAATGGTAATTTATAAATAAAGGTGTGAAATGACTAAAGTGCCCTTGAGGTGTCAAATTCTTGTGGTTCCTTCCAAAATATCTAAGGGCAAAATAGACATTTCACCAAACAAATTTTTTTTTCTTCTTCTTTATGAGAAAAATTCAGCAAATTTAGCACCCACATGCCACTTAGAGAGGGATAGAGAGAAGAAGAGAAGCTTAGTGAGAGAAGGGGTGATTTCCATTGCAAACCAAGAAAAATGTATAAGCTTTACTTTGAGATTCTTATTTCTATGGTCAATTCTATGTTCATGATGAGTTTAAAGAGCATGATTGAGATTTTAGTTGATGTATATGCATGATTTGTTAGTTTTATTCTTGAATTTTGGCATGAAGGAGGATGGGAAGCAACATGGTGTTTGATGTTGTGGAATGATTTGTTGAGTATGTGACCATGTTAAAATCCTTAGATGAACTCATATGGCATGTGTTAAGGACTTAAAGTAGAGTATTGAGGTCTTCGAATAAGGATTTGATGATTAATAACTTGGTTAATAACAAAGGAAACCATGCACGTTAGAAAATCTAGAATTTTAGGCTACGGGTTATTGTTCTTAAATTATAGGAAAATTAATTGGATTGTCAAATGATTATGAAACTATTATTGGGAGTGCTTGAATTAGTTTAGATAATTTACACAAAATTTCATAATTTTTGGAGTCTATTTAGTATTTTAATAAATTGTTGGAAGTAGCTGCTATAAGTTTTGTAATGAAACATAGAAGTTAGAATCAGCAGTCTATGATCAAAAATCTCTATAAAATAATATACGTACTATTTATACACAAATATTTTTTTGAGATTATTTAACTTGATAAGTAACATATATCCATAAGGTTTTGTGAGAAAATAAGGTCATTTACTATTTTTATAAAATGCTAGAAAACAGGGACAATAGCATCTTGAATTTCTAAAAAAGTGTAGTTTTTGGACAAACTTCGAAAAGCTGCCAAAAATAGCCTACATGAGAATAAAACATGATTTTTTTTTGTGAAAATTGCAATAATTTATGTGCACTTTCCCAAAAGAATTACTCAAATTATAATTTTATACTATTTTATAAAAATGCTTGAAATAAGTTGCTGCAAGGTACTGCTGGAGCAATTTTTTTGCAGAAGTTTCTGAAATTCAAAGTATCATAACTTTTTCATACGGAGTCATAATTTGATCCTTTTTGAGTCAAAACGAATCTCTGGAAGTATAGTTTTTGAGTACACTAAGATCACAGTAATATAATTTCTGTAGACAAAGTTATTAGACTGTTAGTGCTACTGATGCAGTAGGTCGAAAGCGATTAATAGTAAAATTAAATGTTAAGGAAGATTTAAGGGTCTAGAAACCTTAGAATAACCTTTTTAAGTCTTTTTGATGTTAAGGACTGACTTGGGTAAGGCGAGGAAAATTCATAGTACTCGAGTCAACGTTTTAAGGCAAGTACAAATCTAACATTTTGTATAAATGTGTACATGAGCATGTTTCAAATGAATATTTTGCATGAGCTTCCAAATGAAAGATAAAATGTGCATGAAAGATGAGATTTTGTGAAAGTTATAAACGAGACATGATTTTTAATGTGAAAGTTCAAACATAGCATGTTTTCAAAACGAAAAAGTTGCATGAGTTTTCATTACTTGTGCATGCATGAAATTTTTAAAAGAAAATGTTGAGTATTACAAATGTGATGGAAGACCCCATGTGGAATGGGTCCCATGGGAAATTCGATGAGATGATGAAACCGGTAAAATTATGGGATTCCATAAGAATGGGTCCTATGGTGCAAGACGTAATTCCCTGCTTTGAAATGTGCACAATTTCTGACGGTCCCCGTTTGGTCTGGACTTGGTGTTAAGACTAAACAGGAAATTGATGGTAATTGATGGAAAATGACAGTAGATGACGGTAAAGTTGAATGTTAAAGTATACTCAAATTTTGCATGATGTTAAGCACGATTTAAATGCTAATCATATACTGAAATGAATTTATTCTTGAAAAAGTTCAATTATGAATGATTACGTTGTTTTAAAAATGTACTTGCTAAACTTAGTTGCTCACGCTTGCTTTGTTTTGAAATGTTCTTTTTTGCAGTTAATTAAGAAAACGAGCGAGACATCGAGACGAGACTGAGATTTGTCTAGCCCGAGATGAAAGGAGTTTTGGAGTGAGCTGTCGGATTTAAATTGTATAATAAATATTGTTAAAATTTGTATCATGTTTTGCTCCGCTGTGATGTAATAAATAAGTGGGAATAAGGAAATGTATATTTGACAACCGGTTCACTGGGTGTACGGAATCAAGGCGTCACAGGTTTGAATGCAAAAAGGTGCCTTAAACTAAAAGGCATCTTTCTTTTTATTTTTTCTGCAGCAGAATTAATTAAGAGGTGCATCTCTTCATAGAAATTAAGTTAAAAGGACACAGCTCCTTTTTACTAAACCATTGCAATTTGTGGCTGAATCAAGACATCAATCTGTAGACTATAGAAATTAAGTTAAAAGAACACAACTCCTTTTTACTAAACAATTGCAACTTGTGGTTGAATCAAGACATCAATTCGTAGATTATAAAAAGCACTGTCTGCATTAATTTCCTGTACTACAAATTCAAGTTTCATTCTCTCTATATTCTATATTTCTAAAATATTCTACATAAACAGTTTTTAATTACTTACCAAATCTGTATTTTTAAGTAATATAACAGATTACATTCTGGTGTCTGTTTTATTTTGGGAGTTATTTCGTCAGACTCCGTACAACAATTTGTGAAGGACGAAAATTGTCTTAAAAAAAGAGTGTCCATCACTAGACTTAGGTCATTTAAATTAAAGTTTATTTGCAGCAGTTCAACATCAACGCAAGTTTTTCAACAGCAAATATCCAACATAAATGAGGGCATTTTGTATATTAAACCCTATGGCAATGATAGAAAAAGAAAGGGAAGCTACCCTCTCACCTAATAATAGTAGTTACGCCCTTACTATTGTAGTTACCAAGATTAACTCAGCCATTTATGTTAAATTAAAAAAATTAATTGTAGTTATCAAAATTTGAACTTAGATTACTTCAATAGATTATAAATAAGTTTACCATTCTACTAAACTTATATGATGAAAAAAAATAAAAATGTTAAATATTGTATGTCTCACTTAATGATATGCAAATTTTGTTTTCTATTATTTTCACGTATACGTACTTTTCATTATCAACACACTTACCGAAATATCACTTAACTATATTTTAATTATAAATTATTAAACCTAAACCTCTAACATATATATAAATACGAATTTATTGCTAAAAAAGTATTACCAATAAAAATAACTATAGCGTATCTATTATTTTTCATGTATAATCTATGTTAAAAAAATCATCATTAACCTATATTTTGTACAAATTATTAAATCTAAACCTCTAATATATATAAAAGCACAAATTTATTATTAATAAAAATAAATATGACATATCTATCATCTTTTATATATAATCCATGTTTAAGTCTATTATTAAGTTTACACACAATAACAAGAAAATGAGTACGAAAAACTTAAAAAATTAAAAATAATTTTTAATTTATTTTTATATATGAACATAAATTCAATCAACTTTAAAAAAATTATAATAAATTAACATCATAACAATAAAATCAAATAGTTTATCTTAAAATAAAATTCAAAAACATATTTATCAAAAAATAATATATATATATATATATATATATATAGAGACACACACACACACACACACACCCAAAATATCAATTCTTTTAACTTAAAACTAAATAAATATTAAAAAAATTACATAAAATAATACAATAATTTTTTATAATATATTAATAAACAATAGTGTTTAGTTTGGGTAACGCCGGATATTCGAGCTAATTTATTTTTTAATTTTTTTATATATTTTATATATTTAATTTTCTTATTATTTTATTATTTTACCAATTACAATTACAAATAATTTTCTATAATATATCTTTCGCATTGTTTGATTCAGCTTATTGGTAGTGATTATAGTTTTTTAAAAGTTATAATCATTTCAGAGTTTTGTTGTTTCAGTTTATTCAATAAGTTGACTTTTGATTGTACAAGCTGCTAAAGCACCAATAATCACTTCTAAAAAATTAAATTTCAAAAATTTATTAAATAACCACTTATTCAAAAACTATACTAAATAAAATTAACCACTTATTCAATAATTTAATTATTAAATAATTTATAATTTATTTTCAAATAAGTTATACTAAACGATCTATTTAACCTTTTAAGTTCTTTGCTTTAAAAAATAAAAAATAAAATAAAATTGCACATGTGCATGTATGGCGGCCAAGTATCCTGAATTCCTGACATGGCCACTAGTAACCCTCGGACCCATTCTCAAATATCACGTGATCAGAGAGAAAAGAACACGCGACAAGAGTCCGTCATATACCGCAAGTCACAAACGCGGCCTCCACGTTTCATAAAAATATACAGACAGGGCGGCAATTGCGGCACGTTTGTCTCATTTCCGGACAAAACATTAACCAAACTGGTTCAAACAAGCACTTCTCTCGTACTACTATTTCTTCTCTTGTCTCTTTCTCTCTTTTTATTATTTATTATTTATTATTTATTATTCCAATCTCTCTCTCTCTCTCTCTCTCTCCCCCTCCCTCGCCAACCAGAAACACTTTTTAATCCAAACCCAATTTTCCAAAATCTTTAAGCATCCCATAACGTGAGTACAAGCACTTTAATTCTTTATGGGTGTCATTAATTTCACTTCCAACATTGTTTACCCGTTAAAAATCTTTATTCGTCGGTTGTATAATGCATAGGATGGTCATTTATTTAACCCATAAAATAACGTTTTGAGTTCAAATTCTTAAAAAATAAACACAAACACTTTAAATATTTTAAAAACTCATATCAAATTTCTCAAATACTTGATAAGTTGCGTAAAGAGAGTTATAACATTCTTGATTATCCGTATGTGAAATTTAAATGCCCGCTGTGATTTTGTTTGTAATTTAAATGTTTTTTATTTAATTCATTTGGATCCAAAGTTTTAATTTCTTTGTGATTTAAAAAAAAAAAAACATAATGTGTTTGAAAGTCCAAACTTAAGGATCAACCAAATAATATTTGATTGACTTTTCTCGTATGATTTTTGTTGGGATTGACAGGGACAGACAGATTGGATTGGGTGGTAAAACAGTAAAAGATTGTAGTTAATTTGTAGTGGGAGTAAAGAATTCTCGTCTATCTATAATAATGGAGGGAGATAGAGACGGGATGGGATCACCAACGGTTACTTCAGAAAAGCCAGCAACATCTTCTCTAATGGATAATCTGCTGGGTCTTCTCAGAATCCGCGTTAAGAAAGGAGTTAACCTTGCTGTTCGAGATATCAGCAGCAGCGATCCATACGTCGTCGTTAAGATGGGTAAACAGGTCTCTCTTCTTTTTCCATATAATCTTTCATCTCTGTTTCTGATTTTATGTCCTCAAGGTGTTCGTGAATTTGTGTTCTTATGATCTGGGATTGTCAAAGTAGTTACTGCATAATCTCAAATATTTAGCATATAATACCCCCTTCCCCTTTTGATCTGTTACAGAATCTTGATTAGGAAAGTAATCTAGTTAAGCCACGTGATTATATAGTTATTCTTGACATTTCTAGGATTGAAACCGGAGGCGGAGCCAGAGCCAGACTCCGGAGAGTGGGGGTCTATAAATAGTTTTGCTTTAATGGGAGTCAATTTTTGGGGATCTATATCAAAAATTTCCACACAAAAAATATATTTTGTGAGAAGTTTGAGGGATCTTTCGACCTGTAACAGTGCGTGTAAATCTGCCACTGATTGGAATTGAATTATTGTTCTCTTTCAAATTTCAAATGTTTCTATAATTGAAGGTGATGGGAACTTTTCTTCCATGTTTAGTGGTGGTTGGTTCATTGAATACAATTTGGTTTTAGTGTAATAGCTTATGTAATGTAATATAATTGTAATGTAATGGTAATATGTCATTACACCTCTGTTTGTTTGGTTCCTAATTGGTAGTCTTGTAGTAATTGTAATTTTATTAGATTACATGTAAAACTGTGTTTGGTTCAGTAAATATATGGATGTATTGTAATGGTGTGAATAAAGTTAATTTTTAATAAAATTAAATGAACAAATGAAATCATTGACTCATTCTTTGTAATTTGTGCCTTTGTGGTAATTCATTATCTACAATATGAATGTGATTTCATCTGTAGAAATGATGCAATCATGCAATTAAAGTGTTTTCTTAATTTGTACCTTCTCTTTTTGGTACATCCACATGGCATTTCCTATGAATCCTATCAATACAGGATTCTCGACAGACTTGCAATTCTTGAAAAGTTTTGAACTTTTCATAGCATCAGGCCAGCTTGCTTAGTTTAGAATCCATTTTGTTGTATTATGACAAAATTATGTCATAGTACCCATTTTACACCATTTGTGTGTGTGTGTGTGGATAGGCTCAAGCCTATTTATGATAACATGACTAGTTTAACGTTGGGTCACTTTTTGCTCTCTGTCATTTTGTTTCAAATTATCCAAAGTCGTAAAAAGTCATTATTATCTCTCACAATATAATTGTTATATGTAACAGTCTCCATAATCATAAAAGTTTATTACTTTGCATTTTTTTGTTTCATCACTAATTTAAAAGTATTCACTATATCTATGCACACGTATGACTGGTTTTTATGGAGTGCAATTTGGAAGACATTGAACTCTGACAGATATTGCTTTGACTTGATGAATGGAAGTACATAAACAATGGTAGTATTAGTAATGTTGGGAAGCTTGTAGCAAAGTATGTCTAAATTATTTAATGTTCTACATAGTTCTTGTTGGTCTCTTTTTTAACTTTTTGGACGTCATGCAGAAACTGAAGACTCGTGTTATTAGGAAGGATGTTAATCCCGAGTGGAATGAAGATCTAACTCTTTCAATTCAAGATTCTAATCTTCCAATCAAGCTGGTAAGAAGTTTGTTACTTTTTCGGACCAAATGACTTGTGAACGTATATGATGGAGGACAAGGGTACTTGCTCTAATGATTTAGAAAATATATGCACCTATGTTCCTCATCTTTGATGATATTGATAAAGAATATGGATGTTTGGATGGCAAACAATGATTAAAACTTTTTCCAATGTAGATTTTATTGCCCTTACCTTAAAGTTTACTAATGATAGATGCGCATAAAGAAAAAGGAACAAAACAAATTAAAAGATTAACAATTTCTTTCTCATGTGCCATATGGTTCGACTTAATAGATGAGCATCTCACCATCCTCAACATTTACTATAATTCATCTTCAGACAACACATTTATGTGTGTGTGTGTGTGTGTGTGTGTGTGGATATATGGTATATCTGCAATGAGGATGATGGTCATGATCTTTGGTTGGTTTTATTTGAGGGGTTAGCAACTGTGGTCACAAGTTGGGTGTGTTAACTGCACGGCATCACAGCAGAGTTACTGAGATTGTTATATTAATTTGTTAGCTGCATTCACCTATGAAACAGTATGGCTTGATGCTAAAATGCGTTGATCTGTTGACTCTTACGTCCTTGATTTATCTGGAAATTTTAGTTATTTATATAATAATTTGTGAAAAAAGGTTCTATTGAAGTGAAAAGAAGTTTAAAATCTCAAAGATTAAATATACTTGAGGCTGTCAAATGAATAGTAGTAACCTGGACGCTCAATTTGGTTATGTAGTCTTCTGGATGGAAGCTTGAAAGTAAAGAATGCGTTGAGAATTTTTCTTTGCAGAACTAAAGATAAAATTGCTCGTCAAGAAAAAAAAGAAGTTAAAATTGCTGCCTCTGTCCAGGAACCAGTTGCATATTCTTTTTTCGTTACACAAACAGAGTCCCACTTTTATTAATTAGTCTATGAATAGCACAATTGCCTTATCATTACAATTGCACTATTGTGCCACCAGTAGTAATTATGCATTCTTTATTTATAGCAGTGAACATGAGATGAGATAGGCATATATTCTTAATGTTTGGAAATAGGACTCTTTTTGGGCGACAGAGGGAGTATTAGATGAACTTGAGAGTGTCTCCAAAAAAAAATAAAAAAAAAGACAAGCTTGAGGGGTTGTTTAGATGGTAATTTCTATCCTACTACATGAGTTCTCAGTTTTGGGATTTTACCTCCCACTACGACGAGCATGCATCATTCATGATTTTTTAATATTTTTTTTACTTTTGTTAATATAGACCGTGTACGATCATGACACATTCAGCTTGGATGATAAAATGGGAGAAGCAGAATTCAGCATAAAAGAATATCTAGAGGCATTGAGAATGCAACTGGGAGCCATCCCAAGTGGTACAGTGATTACAAGAGTACTGCCAAGCAGGTCAAACTGTCTAGCTGAGGAGAGCCACATCATCTGGAGGGATGGCCAAGTCATTCAAGAAATGTGCCTTAGATTGAAAAATGTTGAATGTGGTGAAGTTGAGCTCGAACTGCATTGGATTGACCTTCCAGGTTGCAAAGGTTTGTAGGTTGTCATATGATGGATCTTCTCTTTTCTGCTTGCTTTTCAGAGTTGATTGTGGGCCGGTTTTGACCCATTTGTGTCAATTTCTTTTGGAGTTCTTCTGTAGACAAAGATGATACACCGACCTTGTACCCATACTAATACCTTATTTGTACAAGGTTTTCAGCCTACTAAGTAAATGGGTATGCCCATTAATTTTAGTTTTCCTTTTTCTTTTTTAACCGGAGTATTCACAGACTGTGAACTTGACTAGGTTGCGTATTACAGTGAATCCCGATTGCTAACAAAAGATTTTATCTGGATTTATTTGCAAATTAATTAGGACACTTAACAATCAATAGGATTAATTTTTTGTCAAGGGTAAGAACTTGAGTCATATTGTCACTGTTTTTGTTTAGGTGAAGTTAGACATTTCATTACATTTTTTAAGCACAAGGCGGATAGAATCATAGAAATAAGGTTGACTTGAAGTGGACTTCCAAGATGCAGGGGTTAAATTCTAGTAATTCTTTGGGCTTCGGTTCAGGAATTGACCTATTCCCTTTGGACTAATTTGAATTAGGACTTGATAGTTAAGAAGTTAACCGTTAAAATTGAGACACTCTAAGAATTCTAAGTTTTTTACTCTTAAAATGTCTCTTATTTAAATTTTTCGAGATATGAAATTATTTTCTCATTTATTTAATTAAGTGGACCTTTATTTATCATTATTAGTTGTGCAAAACTGTGTCCCTCCCTTTATTAGGTTAGATTTTTTGCCCAATATTATGGGAAAAAAATTGACTTATACCAACAAAATTAGTGTTTGTAAATTTATATAATATATTGATTTCTAAATTAAATTTATAGCTAATTCGATCTAAATTTTAATTTTAAAATTTTTAAAATTAAGTCAACTTGATAACTAAACTGAGTAGACTCAATAAATGAACCGAGTGAACTCTCGAAATTAATATTTGCCTATTTATATATTATATTTATTTGAAATGGGCCGGCCTCCGATTGTCAAAGCTTTGCTGGGTCATCTTCATGTTGGTGTAGTTATTTCCCAACGGATCATATAGGGCCGATCTTTGTCATCGTAAGAAATAATCAATTTCTTATTATAAATTTCATAATATAACTATACATTTACACTAAAATTTTCTAAGATTATTTCTTATTCTATAAATATAACGGGTTAAATGCATAATTATTCATATGTTTTTTTTTACAAATTCATCATTTGACTATTTTTTTTTACAAACTTATCCTTGCACTGCATATTTTTAACAAATTTATCATTGTATTTTATTTTATTTACAAACTCATCACTGTATCATACACTTTTTGCCTTAATAGTCTCTTAAATTAACAAAGAAAATGACTTATTGTTAAAAATATTTGGTGCAGTGATGAGTTTGTAAAAAAATTAGTATAATAAGGTATTTGTAAAAAGAAACATAATACAATTGGCAATTATATATTTAACCCTAAATATAACTATACATTTACACTTAAATTTTCTAAGATTATTTCTTATCCTATAAATATAACTATGCATTTACACTTAAATTTTCATCATAATATAATACTATTTCTTATCCCATAATTATTATTGGTATTACATGCACACTCTACACATGTGTGAAGTATAAAAATTAAAATCATAAATAAATTTCAATTGTGAGAAAAATTAAAATAGTTAGATGAAGAAAAAAAAAAGAAATAATTATTAAATAAGATTCTTTCATGTAATAAATGATCAAATTGCCTTTTAGGCTTTTATTAAAAAGCAGAAGAACCCACACATTCTTCCTACTTTTTTTTTGTTTGACTTTCTGGTATCCGGTATTCGATTGGAGACTCGACTAATTCAGAATCGAATTATGTAAGATTTTATAGACGGTAAAATTTTCTCTCCAAGATTTAACACAACTATATTTTCAAAACTCGAACTCGAAACATTTTATTAAGATAAAATAGTTTCTTACCAGCTAAGTTACTGCTTGGGTACCTTCTTCCTACTTTATAATATGAATGAATAGATAGATAGATAAATTATTAAAATTTGCATCTGGTTAACAGTCTTATACTCGTTTTATTAGCAATTGTACATTGAATTTTTACTAATGTACAATTGTTAATGCAGCAATGACAAGTATAATAATCACAAAAAAGTATTAAAAACACATCCCTTTTTCACTGATTATTAAAATTTGCACCAGGTTAACAGTCTTATACTCGTCTTATTAGCAATTATACATTGAATTTTTCCTAATGTACAATTGTTAATGCAGCAATGTCAAGTATAATAATCACAAAAAAGTATTAAAAACACATCCCTTTTTTACTAATTATTAAATAATACCTGTATTTACTTAAATACTACTAATAAACAAATATTTGAGGCAAGTTGTGTGGTCAAAGCCAAGGACAAAAGTTTGCCTTCTCCGATGTTTCAACATCCCGTGCGGTTCATAAAGATCACATTCCACCAATGGTGTCATACACCCCACACTTTTCTCCATAAAATAGCACACAAATTCTTGAATTAAAAAAAACAAAATTTAACAAAATCCGAGGACCTAAATTAAATAAAAGATTATGCTAAAGGATAAGGTACAAAAGTAATTAAAAATTGCATAAAAACCCCTTTATACTTTTTGAGAACATAAACCACCCCCATTGCTTTGAAACATTGTGTTTGGGAATTTTGGAATTTCAAGATTAGGGTTAAAAGTATTTTTACTGACGCGCCAATCTTTGCCTCCCTTTTGCGTTCCACCACCATACGCTTTCATCATTCACTTCGATGCATGCTTTCAGCACTCCTATGACACCAGTTTACCATGTCCTTTGATTTTATTCCTACTTTTTCATAACAGCCAATCAGATTTAGCCACGTTATTATTTTTTAAATGATAAAATGAAAATTCACCAACTAAAATAGTCTGCAAAGGACAAAAAGGGACATTGTTATGTGGGTTATTTTTATTTTTATTTTTTAACTCGCTATGGTTTACCTTAAATCTCACTTTACTACTTGTGGTCTTCAAAGTTACAAATAAGTGCGTGTTGCTTTGCAACATATATTTTTTATTTATTTAAAAATCCGTGCTGCAATCGTTAATTTTTTTTTTGCAATTTCTTGAACAAAAAAGTATTATTCATGTTATTCGTATAAATTAAATTATTATTTTTATAATATTTTTTTTTATATATAAATGATAAGTGAATTTTCACGCACGGGATAAGACCATATGAAACTAACACATTTAGGTAAAAAAATTTACAATAAAAGAGAACTTGCATGTTTTAATGTTTTGGACAACATGAAAATTTACACGAATACACAAAAGAATATTATATCAAGATTTATTTGTGGCAAATCTTAGTGGGAGTAATACAAAGTTAAAATTAAAATGAAATACTCATTTTAAGATGAAGTGCCTATGCAAATCTGATATGTATATAACTATTATATAAGTGAGCAACTTGGGAAATGCAAAAAGATAAGCCAAAAGGAAGCTGCTATCTTGTACCAACATCTTTTTAAAATTAGAAATAGTCTTGAGTTTTCTAAACTCTTAAGTTTAAATTATAATATAAATTTATTAAAATTTTAATACGTAAATGTTGTATTATTTTATATATATTTTATAACATTGACTTTAATAAAAATTAAAATAAATAAATTTATTTTAAATTTAAATTAAATTTTTTTACAAATGTATCATATTTAAAATAATAATATTTTTAATTTTAGAAAGGACAAAGTATAATTTATTTTTATTTTTTACTTTATGTAACATGTCTCTTGCTTATTTTCTTATTTGGTCAGACTGGGTGGCCTCCGTAAACAATAACATTATCACCCCTACACGAGTCACGCCACTCAGTTCTAAAAGGAAAGTGTATAATGTATTAATGTTATTAAACAAGATACACTTCCAATCAGGCTAATAATATCTCTATAAATAAAATTGATGTTTTTACAAACTATCTTCTCACATAATTACAAAATTCATAATGCCTCGTGAATATATATATATATATATAACTTAAACTGAAGAATGTACCTTGTAAATGGACAATGGAATGGGCCTCTGGCTCTCAAAACCATGACTGAATTTTGACCAAATTGGGCAAATCGGCCCATCTATTGGCATCAGAAGTTGCAATACAACATGGTTAGAAGTGAACAAAGTGCAATGGCCTACCTTTTGACAGCACCTTTTCTCTTCATGTTCCCGTTCGTTAGTTGTTCCCCACCCCATTTTAGCCCCCATTTGATAAGTTATGGAATATTTTACCAACTCAAATTGAAAACCATAATTGACAAATAAAGAAATTAGAGCCAAGATTATTGGCAATAATGTCTTTTGGATTAAGAGTGTTTAGTCTCGGAGCTCTCTTCTAGAAAGGATTAAGACTTTGAGTTTCACGGTTCTCTACTAGAATTTAGTGGTTGATTGCTATCTTGTAATATTCATTTACTCTCTCTGTCATAATTTAAATATTCTAATTTTTTTGAGTACATGTGATATAGAGTTTAAGATGTTCTAAAAATATATTTATATATTGTATTTTAAACACATTTTGAGTTTTGAAATAGTAAAAATCACAAGTGCAACTTTACTCATATCTTAGTGAGAGTCAGTGTTACTAAAACTCCTCGGCTCATCCAAATATTTGGTCGAGTACTTTTGAATAGAACCATACTAAATTAATTAATTTTCCAATAATTATCGAGAATATCAAATATAATAGCAATTAACACCGAATACTCGTTCTAGATACTAAACATTGCCAAATGAGTTTTAAAACACTGGGATAACCAGATGGGATGGTCTCTGAACATCTTTTCATACCTCCATACTTTTTAATAACCAAAGGGAAAATTAAATTTAAAAAAAAAAAAACCCAAGAATATATTTGCACATATCTTTAACACATGTATATGTAGCCATACATATCCTCTTACACGTCTCAAAAAACCAGGAAAACAAATATTGGAAGAAAGAAAAAGGGGAATAATTAAATTACCATATATAAGCACAGCCATAGCCCATTAACAGCCCACGAGCTAAAAGGCGAATCCAAGAAAAACTTAGAAAGAGAAGAGAGGTGGCTCTTGAAAAATCACCAAAAAGCTCCCCAAACAAGTACTTACAGCCACACCACCTCCAACCAAAATGCTTTTCTTTTCCTAAAACTTTATACAAAACCCCATTAATCCATTGAAGATAGAGCCATCAGCTGCCTCTCCTTACCAATTTATATCCATCAATCACACCCATCTCTCATTCAAATCCAAACAAAGACCAAAAACCAAAGGAAAAATAATAATTACAACCAAACACCTCCTCTTCTTCCTATAAATCTTGTTACACTGAGATTTTTCTTCATCTGGGGTTGAAAAAATAACCAGCAAAAATGATCACTTTATCAGATTTCTACCATGTAATGACTGCAGTTGTCCCACTTTATGTGGCCATGATTTTAGCTTACGGGTCAGTGAAATGGTGGAAAATCTTCTCACCGGATCAATGCTCCGGTATAAACCGTTTCGTCGCGCTTTTCGCTGTCCCTTTACTCTCATTCCACTTCATCTCCACCAACGATCCTTACAAAATGAACTTCAGGTTCATCGCGGCCGATACGCTGCAAAAAATCATTATGCTAGTTGTGTTAGGTATTTGGAGTAAAGTGAGCAAAAGGGGTTGTTTGGAATGGAGTATAACATTATTCTCACTATCTACCCTCCCAAACACTCTTGTGATGGGCATTCCTCTGCTTAAAGGAATGTACGGTGATTTTTCTGGGAGTTTAATGGTGCAAATTGTTGTACTTCAGTGTATCATTTGGTACACTTTGATGCTGTTTTTATTCGAGTATAGAGGAGCAAAGATTTTAATATCTGAGCAGTTTCCAGATACTGCTGGTTCAATCGTGTCCATCCATGTTGATTCAGATGTCATGTCATTGGATGGACGACATGTTTTGGAGACCGACGCTGAGATTAAAGAAGACGGTAAACTTCACGTTACCGTCAGAAAATCTAATGCTTCGAGGTCTGATATCTATTCTAGAAGGTCTCAGGGGTTGTCTGGCACAACCCCTAGACCTTCTAACTTAACAAATGCAGAGATTTATTCTCTTCAGTCGTCAAGAAACCCCACACCACGAGGGTCGAGCTTTAATCACACTGATTTTTACTCAATGGTGGCTGCTGGAAGGAACTCAAACTTTGGTGCTTCTGATGTTTATGGTCCTCCGACTTCTAGAGGGCCCACACCACGACCTTCTAACTTCGAGGAAGATGGTGGTGGAAGCATCACTAAATCTCGATTCCACCACCATGGGCAGCCGGGAAATGCACATTACCCGACTCCCAATCCGGAGATGTTTTCCCCAAAAACACTTGGGACTAATGCTGCAGCAGCAAAGAAGTCCAATGGACAAGCAACTCAGAACAAAGCGGAGGAAGGTGGGAAAGATCTTCATATGTTTGTATGGAGTTCTAGTAATTCTCCAGTGTCAGATGTGTTTGGAGGCCATGAATATGGAGCTCTAGACCAGCCTCCTAAAGATATAAGAGTGGCTGTTAATTCTCCAGGAAAAGGTATAAACACTCAAATCATTCATTTCTCATACATTTTGTGTTCATATTTTTCTTTTTCTTTTTCTTTTTTTTTTTTTTTAAAAAAACCATTTTTAACATTTTTGTTTGTATTTTTCAGTGGAGATTCACAATAATAATCAAGAGGAATATATGATGGAGAGAGATGAGTTTAGCTTTGGGAACAGAGATCATGAAGGTGGTGAGAAAGGTGGAGATAGCAAAGGTGCAAAGGTCATGCCTCCAACTAGTGTCATGACAAGGCTTATACTCATTATGGTTTGGAGGAAACTCATCAGAAACCCAAACACTTACTCCAGCTTAATTGGCCTCACCTGGTCTCTAGTCTCATTCAGGTCAATTTCTTATATTTCTATATATGCATATAAAACTTGAGCATCTTGAAGTCCTGTTTAGTCTATTTTGGCTTATGAAATTTTGGCATAAACGAGTCGAATAAAGTTGAGTTCTCGAGTTTGTTGAATTCAAGCACTGCTCATTAGGATAAACAAAGTTTCACACGAGCTCAAACTTTTTTCATAAATAATTTAAAATATATAATGTTATCGCACCCTTAAAAAATTGAGTTTTTAATAAATTAAAATTAACCTATCTTTTTATTAAACTAGCAAATAATTTTAAATGAGCTGAGCTCGAAATTTAAAGCATAGCTCAAGTTTTTTGAGTTTTACTAAAAACATAACGTTATTCATTTTACTTTTTGTAGGTGGCATGTTGAGATGCCTGCCATAATTGCAAAGTCCATATCCATACTGTCTGATGCAGGACTTGGCATGGCCATGTTCAGTCTGGGTAAGTACCACTCCAAGATGTCTTTTTAATTATCTAGTACTGATCCATGATAGAGATTAGTGTCTCTAACTCTACATCATTATTATTAAATTTAGATCTGATTAAAGAAAGTTTTAAGTTAAAGCAAAGTAAGATTGCAAGTGTGGTCATAAATCATGATAACATGTCTGCCGCTTTAATCATCTTTTTCTTGCAACGGACCCGACTCTAATGGGAAGAGTCTTAGGCAATTAATAAACGGACAAAAATGAGTACGGTACGAGAGAACTGCAAAATCCTGTATGTGATCTCTTGTAATTAGACGTGTCGATTCTGACTTTAATGTGACAAGTTTATTAGACCTAAAATCCTGCAAGATACTACGAATTTCTAATAACTGTTGAGATTTATATGGTGTATTGTGTAAGAATTGTAATTCAGAAAATATTGTGCATCTGACCTAAATATCCATAGTTTTGTAACCTATGTTTTTAGGTTTATATAAATTAACCGAGATTTATTTATTTTTATTTGCATTAATATATTTTAAAAAGATACTTTTCCTCATATAATTTTGTTCATTGTTCTAAAAAATTTCACCCCTTAGACACTAGTGGTCCTCCACGCCTTCCTCCACCGCCTTAATTTAGTTAGATGTCTAAACCTCATCTAAGAAGATTAACTCATTTATCACATTACAAATTATAATGTCTAAGCTCTATATAAGGCCATAGATGTGAGGCTCTTCTTTAACCGCACTTCTTATCGTTTTCTAGAACATTGAATTTTTCTGATAATTTACAAATATATTGTTAGGTGTTTGTTGTCGTGATGTGTTTGATTTTTTGATAACAGTAGTAATAGTGTCAAAGTGTTGTAAGTGGTGGTGGTGATGATGAAAGGTGGTGGGTTCAGAAAATGTCTGTGACAGAAGGATCAAATAATCATCATGTGGGTGGGGGGGATATAGAGGATGGTGGTGGAGTGGTGGTGTTGGGGTAATTGATTGATTTGGCATGCTGGTGCAGGTCTGTTCATGGCATTGCAACCGAGGATCATAGCATGTGGGAATTCTATAGCTTCTTTTGCCATGGCCGTCAGATTCCTTACAGGCCCAGCTGTCATGGCAGCTGCTTCCATTGCTGTTGGACTTCGCGGCGTCCTCTTGCATGTTGCCATTGTCCAGGTCATCATCACCCCCATCACTCTTTTAAATATACGTACACTGCTTTTTATTTTTTATTTTTTATGATATATATATATATATATATATATATATATATATTCTGTACAAACACAAACTAAAAATTCTCTCTTTCTAACACCACTAACAAAATTAATCTAAATATTTTTAGCTAAACCTACCGAGAATTTGAGTTTATTAATTTATAATCTGTATGAGATATATTAAAGTAACAAAAATATCATTGATTTTAAAACGGTCAAATTATTAAGGGTAGTTTACTCTCTTTGATATAATTTGGCGCGTGACCATTAATATAGGTTGTGTTGATGTTAAATTTTTGTAATTAAATTTGCATATACCTGACATTTTTTAATTAAGTAATGCATTTTATAAGAGCTTAGTGCTAATGCGATATTTATTTATTTATTTTAATTCATTCCTAGCTAGCATAGTTTCAAATGCGATTCAAACCTATATTTTACAAGTTATATAATAATAATAATAATAATGATAATAATCTACATATAGAAATAGTAAATTTGTTTAGTGGAGTACTAATTGACGGATCCAATATGAAATGCATTTATTATTTTTCTTTTTTATTTTTATTTTCTTGTACTTGCTCTTATATTTAACGTAATAGTAAATATAATAAGGTGCAACAATAAATAAAATCTAAGTTGGGAGACACTTTCCATTATAAGAGAATGTTAGATTTCATTAATAATTAATTCAATAAATTAATTAATTAATTAATAAAAAGCTGCTGACACAGCACCATGGTAAAACCGGATGCATTTATATATTTGTTTTTGATACTAGTCGGCTTTTTTAAGCTTAGGTATTCCATGGTCACTCTATTTTTTAACGTATGTCCGTCCATAGGGACAACTCCTAGTGGGTATCTAAATCGATAATTACAAAGATGACCCTTTTCGGAAAGTAAAGAATCTTTTCTTACTATTTTTTTCTTTTGCTTTTCCGACGTTACGTACTGCACCTGTTTTACTTTGACAGCATGTTATAATTTCATTCGTTGAAAAAGTAGGGCATGGTTTGGAAGAAATAATATTTTAATATTATTATTATTATTTCTAGAAGAATGAAACAAGATCTAATATTAATATAAAAAAATATATTTTTTTTAATTTTTCTTTTTATAATTAATTATGAAAAATAAACATATGGACCAATAATATTAACATGCTTTCTTACTTTGTAATGTGTTTGGAACGTCAAACAAACAAACAAACAGGCAGCATTACCACAGGGAATTGTCCCCTTTGTCTTCGCCAAGGAATACAACGTACACCCTGATATTCTCAGCACAGCGTAAGTCATGAATTGACGAAAATACCCTTTTATGAAACTCCTTGTGATTACCCGGATTTGTTTTTGTTTATATAATTTTTTCCCCCTCTAGCTAATTGACGTGTCTGCCCCTCGCCTCTTACTGCAGTGTTATTTTCGGGATGTTGATCGCGTTGCCAATCACGCTAGTTTACTATATTCTGTTGGGCTTATGAGTTGGAGATCCGTAAGGTTAACGGAATCGAGAGTAACGTCGTCAGTCTCGTGGAAGGAGGGGGGAGACTGTTGAAGATGCAGACGGAAAGGGTAAACAGAGAAAAAGCCATGGAATGGGGCAAAAAGATTGAATATTCTCTCTAGTTGTGTCTAGTTAAATGGTGTAAAATCATGCTTGTAGTCAAATTAATTATTAGGAAAACAGTTGGATCTAATTTATGATAATTTTCATTAAATATTATTCCAAGAACCTTGTGCTTATAGAACAAGAAGTAACACAATAGTCAAGATGAGATGACAAAAAAAAAAAGAAGGGGAAAATGGCTGATGTGATTATGCTCCCTGACGCTAATTATACCCCTCTAATATTCCTTTTGACCATGACATGTTTTTCACTGTAAAAGATCCCACCTCTTGAGACTTTCCAACATCTTAATTACCTCGCTCACATTCATTTTCATGTGGGATTGTAACTTTATCATAGGTTGTCTCACGACCATTTGATGTAATTCTATTGTTTTATCCCTATTCGGTTAAATAATTTATTAAAAATATAAAATAGTTAATCAAAAAATGTTGTAAAAAAATTTTACTCGTCAAAGATGCCTTTAACGTCGAAGAACACGTATTAAAGTATATGTACGACTTGTTCAAATCATAAACTAGGACAACCCCCCCCCCCCCCAAAAAAAAATTATTGTATCATGATAGTACCAGTAAATAGAGTATATGTTAGAAAACATAATTTTATTTTTATTTTAAAAAAAAAAATCTTTGTTTTAATGGAAAAGATCCTCATATTAAGTCCTAGCAAATCTGCTAATTAAATTATGTCAAGAAAAATAAATGCTTGCGTAAGAAAGCAGAGACGTAGTAGGAGTGGTGTCTCTAGGCACGCATGAAAGTCAAAAGCCTATTGTCTTTTCGACAATGCGAGGGTTGGGAGGAATGGGTTCAACAAGTGTGGCTTGACTATTTATCAAATTTATATGAAAAAAAAAAATAATATTTTATGCTTATATTAAAGAGTTGTGTTGTATTATATTTTTTGATATTATTAAATTATCAATACATTATTCTCGAATAAAAAAAGATAATTTATTGTAATGTATCCTATAAGATATTATATCATAGTATTATATAATAAAACGATGTTGTTTATTAGATAAGAAAATAAAATAGAAGAAACAATGTCGTTTTGTTAAATATGTTAAGCTTACTAGATATAACACA
>JAUMHB010022975.1:0-25393 GCA_032359685.1 Pittosporum tobira
AACATAAATTCGATCAACTTTAAAAAATTATAATAGATTATTATTTACAAAAAAAATAAAATCAAAGAGTTTGTCTTCAAATAAAATTTTAAAACTTATTTATCAAACAAATAAATAATTTATTAATATATATAATATCAATTGTTTTAACTTATAACTAATTAAATATTAAAAAAAATTACATAAAATATTACAATAACTTTTTATAATATATCAATAAACAATTGTGTCTAGCCCGGACAACGCTGGACATTCGAGCTAGCTTGAATTATATTACTGGTTAAAACAAACATTTCTTTTTTATATAGGTGTGTGTGTTATCTGTACTTTTAAAAAATAGTAAATATATATAAGCCAGAAGGTAAGAGCTTGCACACAAATTAATCGGACAAAATAATAATTAACCAGACATTAGACGTTTCAGAAATTAATTAATATTTAATTAATAATTAATCAAACTTAAACATAATTAATGAGGCCAAATCGGGGTTCTTCTAAGTTATAACACTGCAGTATACAGTTATTAACTTACTACTAGTTGCTAACCCGATGCGTTGGAAAATTAATATAACTAAATAAAAGTATATTTTACATAAACATTTGGATATATATTATGTCTATCAAAATAAAATACAAAAAAAAAATCAAAAAAAAAAATTATCATAATAAAAAAATAAAATTAATGTATGGAAAAAAAGTAAATTATAGAAAAAATATTTTAGAGCCAATTTATGCTTTTTTTTGGCCGGTAATGAGTGATATATGATTATTGATTGATGTGAGTTCATTTTAATTTATTTTTTTTATAATCATAATGCCTTTTTTTTTTCTATATTTTATATATTAAATAGTAACAAAAAGGGAATAAAGATATAATAAAAAAAAGGCTGGGAGAAAATGTCAAAATAATATATAATTGTACAATTTAGTTTCACTCTCGAAACAACTATAGCATTTTCAATATAGTATAATATCATGTAAAATTATTGAAAAAATTAATGTTTAAGTAAATAACTTATGATTAGGTATTCCTATTTATGTTGACTTAAATATATTATATGGATTTAAAAAAAAAAAAGTTTATTCCATACATGTAAAAAAAATAATGTAACACAAATCAAAAAATAATTTATATAAAATAATTGTTTAACATAAAGGCATTCGATTTTTATGTATACCATTGTAATACTCCAGTTAGTAGTGACTTGCTAATATTTTTTGAACAAATGGATAATTTAAAAATTGCATTAAAGAAATTTACTTTTTGAAGTATGAAAATCGTTCTTACATGTCAATTCAAGCATCAGTTATGAAAAATTATTTTTCACTAAAAAAAAATTAAAATGCATATTAATAAGAGTCATGTAAAAAAAATTAAAATTATAAATTAAGTATGATAATATTATTAATTTATTTTAATAAATTAATTAATAAATATTTTTTAAATTAATAAATAAATTATAAATTATTCTAAAATAAATAGTTACAAAAAAGACGATACTTTCCTGGAGAGAGAACTGGAGTCGATTTAGTTAACAGAAACAGAGCTCACTTACTCCCTCCCTCTCATTTACATTATAATATTTATTTTTTTTTAGATATTCTATATTATTCAATATATTCAATTTAAAAAGTTTAACAATCTTAATTATTTAAATTACCTTTAGTTTATTAAATATAATTTACCACTTTAATCACTATTATTATATTTTAAATTATTATATCAATATTATACATCACCATTTTAACTAATACTTTACTATTTTTTTATTTAAATAATAATATCAATTATTATTTTTTAATTTAAAATTATAATATTAAATATATTTTTTGAATTTCACATAACATTAGAGTATTATAAATTGCTCGGAAGGAGGGAGAATATTTCCAGTTACCAGAAGGTATAATGAAAATATCGCGCGGCAAAATCAACAAACCCTGTATATAAGTTTGCCCTTAATCACAACCGCCACAAACACCATCGCAGACTATCGTCATGGGAAAGCAGAAGCAACAGGTCATTTCCCACTTCTTTGCTCCCAAACCGAAAACAACAGAAACCCCTTCATCTTCAATCTCATCACCATCTCAAAATCCTCTAACCCCTCCTCCCAAAATCTCTGCCACTGTAAATTTCTCTCCATCCAAACGCCGTCTTACCTCCCAACTCACCTCACCCAATAAACCCTCCAAAACCCCCAAACTCTCCCCCCATACTCACAACCCTATCCCCCCTCTACCCAATCCCACCATTCACCAAAAATTCCTAGACAAACTTCTAGAACCATCTCATGAACTTCTAGAGCCTTCTAAGTCCTCAATTTCCAATCCTAAATTCACCCCACTAGAGCAACAGGTGGTTGAACTTAAAGCTAAGTACCCAGATGTTCTTTTAATGGTTGAAGTTGGGTACAAGTTTCGATTTTTCGGTGAAGATGCTGAAAATGCTGCTAGGGTTTTGGGCATATACGCTCACATGGATCATAATTTTTTAACTGCAAGTGTACCCACTTTTAGGTTGAATGTTTATGTTAGAAGACTTGTGAGTGCTGGCTATAAGGTGGGTGTCGTTAAACAGACTGAGACTGCTGCAATTAAGGCCCACGGGTCTAACCGATTGGGACCCTTCTGTCGTGGGTTATCTGCCTTGTACACAAAGGCCACATTGGAGGCAGCTGAGGATGTGGGGGGTGGGGAAGAAGGTTGTGGGTCATGTAATAATTATATGGTTTGTGTTGTTGAGAAGGGGTTAATTGCTGAAAACGTGGAGGGTGGGATTGAGGGTGGCGTTGATTCGAAGATTGGAATTGTTGCGGTTGAGATTTCGACTGGGGATGTTATCTACGGGGAGTTTAATGATAATTTTATGAGGGCCGGGCTTGAGGCATTGATTTTGAGCTTGTATCCTGCTGAGTTGCTTCTTGGGGAGCCCCTTTCTCAACCGACTCAAAAGGTAGCTGTCAATTATGTTACCCTACACTATATATCATCTATATTTGGTAAATTAAGTGTTCATGTGGTTACTTATCTAAGGAACATTGTCTCGGACATGGTTGCAATAAAGGCTTGTTTATTACTTCTAACTTTGGAATTATTTCTCATTTTATGAAAGATGTATTAGCGAGTGTTTAATGCATTTAATCAAAAGGTTAATAGACAATGGTCATCATACTCCTTGGTGAAACAGTGGAATAGAGCTTGTGAGTTTGATGAACAATGCAAAAGACTAAATTTTCCTAGAACCTAGGACAATTTTGAGTGCACTTTTTTCAATCATGAAGTCTGTAGTTACCTTTTATGTCACGATGAAATTAGTCTTCAGATAAAAATGAACTTATCATTTGTCAATGTTTAGAATAATGCTAGATCATGATTTAGTATTGCTGGTATTCTCTATCCATTTAGATATACTTTAATTTCTTGGTGGAACATTTTTGGGTAATGAATGAATCACAAAAAAAAAGAAACAAGTTTAACATAAATATTTTGATATGAGTCAGTTAAATGCATGTTTAAGCTCTTCATTAGATAAACGACATGAACATCAGTGAGAAATTGTGAATGGTTGGTCTAGAAATAGTCATAGCGATGTGACCTGTTTCACTTATTCGAATCATTCATCTACTGTATAGTACAGCCACCAATTCCCTTTTTGGTTCGCTAATTGTTATTTCTTGATATCTTGTGGTGCTTGACTATTTTAAGGATGTCGTAACTAAATAGAGTTTTTGCAGACTTCTGTCAACAAACAGAAAGTGTTCTGTTGTCTTTGATAACTATAATTATAACCACATCCATATTTCGATTCATCTAGCTGAATGTATGGGATACTCTTATTTGTAGTTATTATTAACATATGCTGGACCCACCACAAATGTTCGCGTGGAGCATGCCTCACGAGATTGCTACAATGACGGTGGTGCACTTGCTGAAGTAATCTCTTTATATGAGAAGATGAGTGACAATCAGTTCACCAATAATCATCAGGGAGAAGAGTTTGAGGTCAGAAAACAAGGAAATAGCCACCTGGCAATCGAGGTATTATGTTGAGTTGTGTCTTGCAACTCAGTAGTTTATCACCTCGTCAGGTGTCATCTTGTGTATGTTATTTTATTCATTTTTGTTTTATATTTTTGGTTTTGAAGGGAATTATGGCAATGCCTGATATGGCTGTCCAAGCATTAGCCTTGACCATTCGTCACCTGAAGCAATTTGGTTTTGAAAGGATTCTGTGTTTGGGAGCTTCATTTCGACCCTTCTCCGGTAACATGGAGATGACTCTGTCTGCCAATGCGATGCAACAATTAGAGGTATATTTATAATTTCTTATGCTTTAAAGGCAAATGCGAGGCTAATTTTCACTAATATTTTTATACAGTATGACATAGAATTTTGGGTTTTTCATTCAGTTTCATGATATTGTTTTCCTTTTTTCTGTTATTCAAAACATTTTCATTTTTGCGTTTCTCTAATGATGGCATGGTATAACGAACTTAGCTGCCTTTAGGTTTTGAAGAATAATTCTGATGGGTCTGAGTTTGGCTCCTTGCTGCAATGTATGAATAACACTCTTACTATATTTGGATCAAGGCTTTTCAGGCACTGGGTATGTGATGTACTTGAGCACATCTGATTTATTGATTTCCATTTCCAGCTGGTCTATGATGCTTGGTTCTATTGCATGGTACAGGTGAGTCACCCTTTATGTGACAGAAACATGATCAATGCCCGTCTGGATGCGGTTTCCGAAATTGCAGAATCCATGGTTTCATACAAATCTTCTCAAGATTTCAACTTTGGCAAGGGAGACCCTGATGTTACTGTCGTGCGGCCAGCGTTACATCATGTTCTTTCTTCAGTTTTAACTAATTTAGGAAGGTCGCCTGATATTCAGCGTGGAATTACTAGAATATTCCATTGCACAGCTAAGCCATCTGAGGTAATAAGTGGCTCTAATCTCTCTCTCTCTCTCTCTCTCTCTATATATATATATATATATATATATACATCTTGATGATACTTTCTGCGTATAATTTTTGATGGTACAGTTCATTGCAATCATTCAAGCTATCTTAGTCGCCGGAAAGCAACTTCAGCAGTTTCAGATCGAAGAAGAGGACAAAACCAAGAATCTGAAAACAAACACCGTGAATTCTGTATTGATGAGGAAGTTAATTTTGACGGCTTCAGCGTCCAACATAATTAATACTGCTGCAAAACTTTTGTCTACCCTAAACAAAGATGCTGCTGGTAAACAGGACCTTCAGAACTTATTCATCACATCCAATGGACAATTCTCAGAGGTTTTCTTTAACACTTGTCTTTGGAATGCATTCTCTATTTCCTTCATTTTTAATTTTCTAATTCTTGCTAAATTAAATATTTTATGATCAGGTTTCTAAAGCCAGGACAAAGGTTCAGTCGGCAAAGGAGAAACTAGATTTATTGATTGTTTTATATCGCAAACAGCTTGGTAAACACAATTTGGAATTCACGAGTGTTTCTGGAATCACCCACCTGATTGAGGTACTAAATTCAGAGTAGAGATTCTTGTTGTCAAGTGTTTGATGAATCGAAAGCCCAAATATCTGATTGTAGATTTACTGCAGCTGCCGGTAGATGTGAAGGTTCCTTGTAACTGGGTGAAGGTAAATAGTACCAAGAAAACTATACGTTATCATACCCCCGAAGTGTTGACTGCTCTGGATCAGTTATCACTATCAAATGAGGAGCTCATTATTGTGTGCCGAACTGCGTGGGATAGTTTTCTCAAGGAATTTGGTAGATACTACTCTGATTTCCAAGCTGCTGTTCAAGCCCTAGCTTCTTTGGATTGTCTACATTCACTTGCCATTCTTTCAAGAAATAAGGTTTGTTTTGTCTTGGTGGGTAAGTATGAACTTAATTTTACTTTCCCCTGCGTTAATGCATTTTTGTAATTTTGTGATCTTCTATGTTGCAGACTTATGTTCGTCCAGTTTTCGTAAACGATAATGAGCCTGTCCAGATAGACATCCTTTCTGGTCGTCATCCGGTATGCACATTAGCAAGCTGGTGTTCTAGTCGTTTTTGGTTGGACCATTTGTCTGTGTTTCTGATTGTATTTTTATTTATTTTTTGCTCTACTGCTTTCATTTGACCAGGTTCTGGAGACTATATTACACGATAACTTTGTCCCAAATGATACAAATTTGCACGCAGACCGCGAGTACTGCCAGATCATTACCGGGCCAAATATGGGTGGAAAGAGTTGTTATATTCACCAAGTTGCTCTCATTGCTACTATGGCTCAGGTGAAAAAAAAAAAAAAAAATAGAAACTATTGGGTGCTCGCATTAAATAAACTCTCTTGACCATAAATTCATCAATTTTGTCCTCTGATCCCTCTAGGTTGGTTCCTTTGTACCAGCATATTCTGCAAAATTGCACGTGTTGGATGGAATCTACACTAGAATGGGTGCTTCTGACAGTATCCAGCAAGGAAGGAGCACCTTTCTAGAAGAACTGAGCGAGGCTTCTCACATACTCCAATGTTGTTCGTCCCGCTCATTGGTCATCATCGATGAGCTTGGGAGAGGCACCAGTACGCATGATGGTGTAGCAATTGCTTACGCTACGTTGCAGTATCTTCTTGAGCAGAAAAGATGCATGACCCTGTTCGTCACACATTACCCTAAAATAGTTGACCTAAAAAGTCAATTTCCTGGATCTGTGGGGACGTACCATGTTTCATATCTGACATCGCAGAAAGATACTTCTACGAACTTGAGTTCTGACGAGAAAGTTGTAAGCATGGATGAAGATGTCGTTTACCTATATAAGCTTGTGCCCGGTGTTTCTGAGAGGAGTTTTGGATTTAAAGTCGCTCAGCTAGCTCAGGTTAGTTGACTTAACGAATTTATATATTTATTTTTCAATTATTCTCAATTTTATTTTAATGGTTTTTGTGCTGTGCGCGCTTTGGTGCAGCTGCCTCCCTCATGTATTCGCCAAGCCATAAGCATGTCTGCAAAGCTGGAAGCTGCTGTAAGCAGCCGAGAGAAAAATAGTCTGGCACGAAAGTGTTCAAACGAAGTTGTTGTGAAACGTTTGAATTACCGATTGTCAGGAGGAACTGAGGGCCTAAGAGACAATTTCTGTAATGCTTGCACGGATGTCTTTTCGAATCTCAACTTGGCAATTTTAGGAGATGATGATGACGTTGAAAAGAGCTTTCGGTTTTTGAAGCGTGCTAAAAGTATTGCCTTGGAGTTGATAAATAGGTAAATCTCTTTTTTGCACCACTCACGTCCGTCACATAAATCTTTTAAGCATTCAGGAGCTTTGAGTTCTTTCTACCACTTTAATATATTTATTTTTATTTTTATTTTTTTAAGTTTTACTTATTCTTGTTACTTCTCAGCTAATTGCGTGCCCACCTTGAGGACAGATTCTCGTACTAGCGGAAACAGAAATTAAGTGATGATGAATACATCGTGTTAGTACTGTAAATGGGATTTTGGTATAATTACTGGAATGTTGTGTATCTTTTTTTATTTTTATTTTTTAAAATAATTTTTTCACCAACAAAGGAGAGAGAATATGAATGAAAAATATAACATAGCAGTATTTGTAGCCTTCTTTTTCTTGGTTTTCTTGTCGCATTTTTCACCTATCTGTAAATTGACCTGCCCCAAGCATATATCTACGTAGACGACATTCCATTTTTATTGCTCAGATGTTTGTAGATCATAATATATTTCATTAAATCAGTTAAAACGTTTGTCCACTATAAGAAATTAAATTTAGAATGATAAGAAATTATAAGAGAGTATTGTTATGCTACCTCTGTTCTCTAATCTGAAATGATTATTATTTTTTTTTTTTTGATATATTTTAAAATTAAATAAATTTTGTTTATTTTACTATAATAAAATATTGTTAATTTATTATTTTATTATAAATGTAATCTCTAAACGACTATATATTTTAAAAATATTTTTCTTTTATGTGAAATTCAACCAAACATTTAATTTTTAAAATGTTTTTGTTTTAAAATATATAACTAATTAGGAGATTGTCAAATATATTATATATAGAAAGAAATAGCATGAATGAGTAATCTAAAGGGAAATAATCACCCTAAATCATTTAACGAGGCACACAAAAGTAGAAGAATATAGAGAGCAATTTTTAAGTATGAGACCAAATTAAAAAAAAAATATATTATTTAGTACAATTACTATACATAATTTCCGGAAAACAAGAAAATAAAATACTTGGCAAAACAGGAGACTTGAGAATTGAGGCCGGCCAAAGTCTCGTCTTAAAATGTAGCGGGGGATTCGAGGTTTAACCTTTAGCCATTGAAGGATCGACAAGATTCGACATTTGCAGAACACCAGACATGACAAAGATTCATTCTTTCTGCTGCTCTCTTTAATCTAACTTCACATATTTGTCCAGTTTCATTTGTTGCTAAGTCATTGATCGAACAGTGTCGTGTTCGCTTCATGGATTGAACCTGAAAAAATATTCGATTGCAAAATTTCATTTTTATGGTAAGCCGAGTTTTATCTAAATTTTGGTTCAATGCATGTATAATTCTATTGCACTTAATTGTCTTGTTGTGGAGTTTGTTTCCTTACGTTGATGGAAGGTTTGATACTTGGGATCAATTGCTGAAACTTGCATCATCAGGTATATGGTTAAACTATGTGGATTTGCCCTTGCTTTAGTCTGTGCCTAAAGGTTAACCATATTCAAAACCTTTAGGAAATTTAGATAGTGGATAAATCCAACTGTGTTGATCAGCTAAATAAGTGTTTGTTTGGCAATTAAAACAAGGTGTCTATGGAAAATTCTAGTGATAATTTGATCATTTTTAGGAAATTTTTATTAGTCAACTGTTCAAAAACAATGATTTAGAATGTCGGAATTTTTTTATGTCAAGAGTAAGTATATGTATAATACGTGTGTCAAAGACAGTCTGTTTCAAACGTAAGGGCAGAGAATTGTTGAGAGGATACATATCTACCGGTGGCTAAGTTCTTCTTTGTGGCTCTTTCTAACAGAGAATTGCCAATTTCATACTGTTTGATAGTTTATTCACCTTCTACGCTTTGATTGGATTAGTTTTTCGTTTCATGTAAGAATTACTTTATGAAGTTGATTTATTAATCGTGGACATTAAGGGCAAGGAAAATACCAACTTCCCTATAGAACTCCTATTACCAAGCATTCTGCATACCGGGAGGCGGGAACTATCTTTCCAATTCATGGTAAATTAACTCTTGGTTAATAAAACAAGTCCTTTAGGTACTGTTCCCTCATACCGGTTCCCTTTCCACTTCATCGTTCCTGGTGACTCTGTCCTATTTTTTATTTTTATGGCTTAGTGATAAGAAATGTAGTTTTGGAACGGCATGAGTATTAACTGGCAAGACAAGATGTAGTGGAATTTCTATTTTTGATAATGCTGGTCTCAAGTATCATCTCTCTATCCTATCTGATTAATTACTAATGTCTCATTTCTCTCTCTTTTTTTTTTTTGTGTTTCTTCTTTCCCCCCTTCTGTTTGAAGTGTTTGATATATTAAATGTTGATACATTAATACACTTCATAAAATGCGAGATGATCTAATGACACTTGTTGCTTTTGCGAGTTAGATACTAGGTAGTACATATTTCATTTTTACTACTAATATTGTTTCATTATACGTTTTGAGATTTGGACTCATCTATACCCTTCATTCGCAATCAGATCACTTAACTACCCTTGTTTCTTTTGTAAATTGTAGGTAAAAGAGGGTGTTTGATGTTGCAAATATTTCAAGGAGTAGACAAATAGATACCGTCAAAATGAAAAAAACGGAGTGAAGAACTGAAGGAGGAAGCAAATCACAAGCACACTGTAGAACATTTTCTGAATAGTGATGATAGAGCCTGAAGATGACCCTGAGGAGGATCCCCAGGAAGAATTTGAAGGTGATCCCTAGGAAGAACCTGAAGAGGATCCCGAGGAAGATCTGGAAGAGGATCCCGAGGAACCTGAAGAGGATCTAGAAATAGAGCCTGAAGAGGATATAGAAGAAGATACAGAAGAAAAACTGGAGGAAGGTTCTGAACTGGGGCTCGAAGACGATCCAGATGAGGATCTGTCAGAAGAGTACATGTCCAAGCCATGTTCTGAGAATGAGACTGAACAGAATTATGCTGCTGCTGCAGATCTACACAGCTCCGAGGTTTATGATGACAGGCCTGAGGCAGAAAGATCTCCTTCTCCTCAACCAGTATACAATAACCTTGGGATAAGAACAAATACACGTGAAGTGAGGCTCCGTAAAATACTTGAGGAACGCCAACAGATAATTTTGGAGTTGATTAAGAAGAACGCCAGCATTAAATCTCCTCCTAAAAACAACCCTGGGAGGTCCAGTAAGAAACTATACATACCAGTAAAAGAATACCCAGATTATAACTTTGTGGGCCTTATATTAGGCCCAAAGGGAACACACACAAGAGGATGGAAAAGGAAACTGGGGCTAAGATTCTGCTGAGAGGGAAAAGCTCTGTCAGAAGACACGCTAGCTGATCCATCTGAGAATGAAGATTTGCATGTCTACATCGAGGCAGATAATGAAAAATCTCTAAAAGCTGCTGTAAGTATGGTTGAGAAACTTCTAATCCCGACAGAAGAGGGATTGATGAGTGATCACAAACGAGCCCAATTAGAGGAACTTGCAAAACTCAAAACTGACAAGGTTATTACCTCGTGCAGTTATTGCAAGGAGCCTGGTCACCTTCAGTATGCCTGCCCAAATAGGAAATCTACGTTGAATACCTCCTGTGACACTTGTGGAAGCTTTCGCCATCTCACATCTATGTGTTCCTTGGCCCCGCTACCCCAGGTCAGCAAACCTCTGTATAATATAGCTCCTAATACAAGAGGGAAAGAGATAAATCTTGCAAACCTATATGTTGGATATCTTCCCCAAGGTGTTGATGATGATGGGTTGAGGGAACTATTTTGTCTGTTTGGGACGATTACTCAGTCAAAAGTGGTAAGAGACTATACAACTGGTTTAAGTAAAGGTCATGGCTTTGTCAAATTTGATACTCCCAATGCCGCGGCCCTTGCCATAATGCACATGAACGGGTACCTAATTGATGGACACAGACTGGCGGTAAGAGTAGCCGGTACGCCACCACCTACCACCACAGGAACTCCAGCCATGAGCCGCCTTCCATTGTACCCTGGACCTTTAGCAGCTCTTCCCGTTGTTCCAAGACAGCAAGTTCTGCCAAACGGCTCAAGCTTAGGTTTGCCACCTTCGTCAGTGTACATGGGTCACAACAGTCAATTTCCTCAAACTGGGCCCGCAATCGTTCATCCTGTGGTTTTTCCAGGGACCACTCAGTCAAATACTACTGCATTCTCATCTTCTGGTTTGGTTGCTATGTTCCCAGGTGATCCTGACTACCATGGTGGTTCAGAATTCATGTCATTTCCAGGTGATTCCGACTATAGTGGTGGTTCAGAATTCAAGTCATGCTTTTCTATGTGAAACTTTATTATACCTACCTGTGAGAATTTGTTGTTTAACCTCATTTCCTTGAGGGGGAAAATGTTAAATAATCTCATTCCGTGAAATACAATGTTTATATGCGATCTTTTAGGACGGTGACTTTCTTTTGGATAGAGAAGTCTGGTAGAGAAACATCTTTGCAATCTTCAGATTGACTTTAGTTCAGCTTTCTACCTAAGTCACCCAACTACTATATACTGTATTTGGTTCTCCTTTTTCTTATTCGGCGTGTTTTTTCTATTGTTCCTTGTTAATGGAGCTTAACTGTGGCTTTAATATGAAATTTCAGAAAGTAGGGAGAAAACAGAAATGGAATTATCAGAAGAAAAAAATAAATTAGCACCAAAAAAAAAATTATCAGAAAATTTTAAGTTCCATTACATCAGTATAATATCCTCCATCCTGAAATATTTTTTTACCACTTTCTAGTGTTTCTCTAGACATTGATTTGTATTAGAACATGATATTATTTTACGATAGCAATTTTATTTTTTAAAATTTAATATTAAAATAAGTTATATATAGTGTTACATATGCACACACGTTTAATATAGGAAAGAAAAAAAAAAATCCCTTTCTATGAATTCCAAACACAATCATATTGCTTGAGCAAATCATCAATTTAATCAAAAATACTTTTGCTTGCGTAGCAAAAGAAAAGAAAAAGACAAAACACCATCTGCATGCTTCTACCTTTCATAGAAAATCTGACATAAACACAAAATTGTTTTCCACGTAACATAATAAGTTTCTCTTCATAAATCATTCAAGAGTTATCCCTAATAATCATTCAAGAGGTATCCCTAATACTGGCTAAAAACAGTCTCAGCTCCCTTGCCTTCCTTGTGTGTTCCGGAGATGCTTCATTTTCTGATTCACTCAACTCAATCACATCAACACATGGAATATTTTTAGCCTCTTGACATTTTGATATTTTTGGGGCACGATTTGTTGGGGATGGACTCAATAGATCAATCACCTCTGCTTCTCGCACACTCGAAGAAATAATGTGGCAACCTGTGACAGGATGTCCTCCGATATTGCTGCTGGTAGACTCTTCATTGATCAATCGGATTTGATTAGTTTGACCAAAGTCGGCATTCAATTTCTCTTTTAATGGTTGCCTAGACAAAAAGGCCGTACGAGCATCCATGTTTTCGCGTTCAATATCAAGAAGTAGCTCCTGCAGCTTTTTATCAGCTTCACTTACATCAGCTGTCTTGTCAGATTTCTTTACTCTTGGTTTATGATGATTCTGTTTCTTCCCTTGAGCTTTTCTCTCCTTGAACTCCACAATCTTTTCAGGACAAGCACTGTTGGAGAAATCAAAAGGACCAAGTTTTTGGTCACCAACAATAGATAAACAACATTCATAATATTTAGAAGAGAAGAAGACATATTTGAGGCTCTCAAGCCACCAAATTGAAAACTCAATTCATAATAGTAATTCACTGAATAATAATAAGAGATTACTACTATTTAAATAGGAAAACTACGACTTAATGATCAAATAAAATCATAATTTAAAAGGAAACAAACCTCCTAATAATACTCTATTATCTTAAATAAAACTTCTAAAATAGTCACTTAATATATATATATATATAATACTAATAAAATATAATAATTTATCTCTAAATAATATTATACAATATTGAATAATAATAAATTGCTTTTTATCCGCATCATTCTTCTCGCCATTGAAAAAAACTCGGCTACAAATTTTATAATAATTCGAGATGAGCAACCGCGATTGGAGAGATTACTTTGAACAAACTTTGGCAAACTCAAGTTCCATTCCTATAAGCACAATTTTGGGAAAGAGCACAGACAATATGAAGAATTTTGATATAACTTTGGACTCCAATATGCTATCTGGGAACAGGAAGTCCATATGTTCAACCTTGACAAGTTCTTGTACTTCAACTTCTTCGAACTTTTTCGAGACTGCCCGAACTCCAGCATTGTTAGATCCTTGTGCCTCTTCAACTTGCTCAACAATTTCAACTTCTTCACTACGAACCATTTTCAGATCTTCAATCTGTTCAATATCCTCAATTTTTGCTTCATCGAGTTTCTCTTGAGCATCGACTTGCAAAAGCCATTGATTAACTATATAAGCATTAAGTGCCTTGATAAACTCAGAAATTCTATCAAGTGTCTTCCTTTGGGATTGCCTAAAAATAATAATATTTGCATTAAACTTGTCCCACTCCAATTCTTTGTTGTACTCCATGGTGTTAAATTTTTTTTTCGTGAAAGACCAGAGGCTTGTTCAACAAGGTCTCAACGTGTAGTAACTGACGTGAAACTTTCTAAAAGTCTAAAAGTCTAAAAGTCTAGTGCCTTTGTATCTTTTGCAAACAGTGTCACGACTTGAGATGATGGTTGAAGGCAGCGGCGATCACAACATGGAGGTGCTCGGTGAAAAAACTTCTACCTTCGGAATTTCTTTATTTTTCTTCTACCTTTCTGCAAGTATTCTTTTTCCTTTGTGGATCAGCAGCAGTACTTCAGATATGGGTTGATGGAGTGATGATTGCGACGGAGAGAACTAGTGATAGCCGTGGCTGCTGGAACTGCTTGTTATCAATGGAGGCGTTGATTTAGGGTTTCAGCATGCGATGAACAATAGCCACATAATGAACAGTGTTTTTTTTTTTTTGGGGTAAAAATTTGAGAATTAAACAACGACGATTCCTACTACAGATCGTATTTTTTTCTTGGAAAAATAGTATCGATTCTCTAGCGAACTTCGACACAAATGGACAGAGGCTAGAAAAATTAGGATAGAAAGAAATTTGGTTAAAAAAATCACAAGATAATCAAGATTTTAGCTCAAATACTAATATGATGTAAGACAAATTTGAGAAAAAAGATTTAGGAGAGAAAATAAGACATATTTGAGGCTCTCAAGCCACCAAACTGAAAACTCAATTTATAATAATAATTCACTGAATAATGATGAGAGATTACAACTCTTTAAATTGGAAAACTACAACTTTAACGACCAAATAAAATCCTAATTTAAAAGGAAACAAATCTCCTAATAATACTCTATTACCTTAAATAAAACTTCTAGAATAGTTACTTACTTAATATATATAAAATACTAACAAAATATAATAATTTATCTCTAAATAATATTTATATGGAATAATAACAAATTGTTTGCCATCCGCATCACAACAATAATAATAGATAAACCAACAATAATAATATGATGATGAAAATTACCTGTGTATGAGATCAGCTGGTACTACAGAGGTTTGAAGTCCATCAATTTCGTCCCAGGAAACCTCAAAGCAATCTCTTCCCTGAAGTGTCCTGTGCTTGATAATATCTGATATAGGACATCTAACTGGCATCTGTACTTGGGAAAGAGTGGTCAACCAATCTTGGTCAGAAATTTATACGGAGTTTAAGTTTAACAAGAGAAATATTGTTCAGCACGAAATTGCTACTTTAAACAGCTATATACCTTGCCCAATGGAAGCTGGAGTCCTAGCTCTGATGAAGTAGAACGTAAATTGGTAAATCGCCTTAGCTCTCTCTCAGCAATCTTCGGAAGGATATACTCATCTGATCGTTAAATCAAATATCACGCGTGTTGTACGTATCACACAAGTGTAGATGACTAATAAATTTAAGTATACGTAAAAATGGAAATTACCTGTTTTTTCTGGAGGCCACTCAAAATAAAGGGCGCATACTTGCTGAAGTCTGGTGCGATCAAACGGAAGGAGACCAAGAACCCTGCAAAGATTTAAGTAGAAACTGAAATTTTCTCAAATTCTGGATTTTTTTCTAAGTTCAGTACTTGGGCTACTTTATGAGAGGTCTAAAAAATATTTACTGTAGAGTTAGGCAAAAAGGTATACCCATGCACCACAGGAGAGTCGGCCAAGTGGCATTTTGGTCTCAGATATGCTTCAATCACCGGCAAGAACTGGTGGTCTTTTTGCAGATCAAGTTTACCATTTTCATTAATCATATTATCCACAAAGTTTTCTTTGCCTTTGGCTCTGATAACCTGGCCCAGGCCCACTTTCTTTGAACCCTTCGACTTCTTTGCAAATGACAATCCCTCTGATGCAACTCGCTGAAGAACACAATTTTCACCAGCTGACTTAACAATCTGGCATGCTGACTCCTGTATGCATGACGAAGAAATGTTACAAAAATCAAGGTAGATAATATAAAAATTGGGTTACTAACGATGTGGAGAAGCATGGTTTAACTTACCGGGCCAAGCCCATGAATTCCGGGCGAGTAATCACTTCCGAGAAGAAGGGCAAGAGTAATCTAAAAAATTAAAACTATCAACTTTATCTGGATATACAAGCCATATCTCACCAAATAGGCATTTACTTGGGGGATTTAATGAGTGGAAATTATATTACCAAGGAGTTCCTTCCAAAACCAAGTTTTCTCTCAATATCATTCATCTCATAACAGACAACATAACCGCCTTCCCCTAAATCATCAGCAATTAGTTAGGAACATTACAATATGACAGACGAAAAACCAAAGAACAGAGGATTATCATAATATAAAACTAAATAACGCAAATTATAAACTATACTCACCAAGGCATATATCTCTATAAACTGTTCTTGCACCAAATAAGAAAGCATCAGAATCCGAAGTGAAACAACCATCCTGATAGTCACAAGGATATTATTAATAACAAGAGAAAAAAGGGAAAACGAGATGGAGACCACAATAAATTTTTTTAGGTATCTAGTAAATGCAAAGAACTAAAATATAAAGGGTTTCACTTACACATAGTGATTCTGAGTTTAATAAGGCACATTGAGCTTCAGCTTCCTCAATACTGCGTAGCAAAAAGAAATTTCAGGAGTTAATGTAAAATATATTACAACTGATCTTACTTTTCAAAATCACCTTCTTATTTGTTATTCTACTCAAGATTATTGTTGAGATAGAGAGCAAGTCAAATGAAATAATTGGCAGCAAATGAGATACCCAACTACGCAAGGAATCCCAAGTGCCATGCCCAGGACTTTAGCCTCTTTTATCATACAAGAAAACTCTGATCCCTTATTCCTTCGGAGTGAACAAGCTTTAAGTGAACCTGTTTCAACTTGAGAAACCTGCCTTGTGGGAAAAGATTCAGAATTAAAAGGAAAACGATTCATGTGACATAAAATTAGCCACACAGATGATACAGAAAATAAAGCATTTTGAAGATTGTGATGCCAATAAAGAAATTCCTACCTCACTTTCTGAATTCAAGCGCCTTCTGTAAGTCGATAATTTGATAGAAGGAATCGATCCATCTATTGAACAACACAAAATCACCAAAAGTACAAAAGTTACATCATCATCTATTAATTGGGTAACAGAAAATAAACAGCAAGATTTACAATGTTATGATTAATATCCTGATGTTCTAAAACTCATCCCAACCAATGAATGAAAATTTCGATCTTAAGATATGGAAGGGCAAAGAAAGAGTACAAAGAAAAATCTGACGAAACACAAGAACCAAAAATTTGAGCACACTCCAAGAGTCAACCCTCGGTACAACTTTCAATTTACTTGGACATTTCCATGCAAGAAAAGTACTTGGATCCTGCATTGGATGTTTCACCACTTTGTTCCTCCGCCTAGGCTTTGAATACTCTATCCCATTGTTTTTAACATTCACATGTCATAGCCCAACAATACCAAATCATATGCATATTGGTGACAAATTGCGATTGATGATTTGACTAATGTACTCGATTTCCTCTTTGTCCTCAATAACCAAATCACCAATATGTATTTATACTTTTCAAGGTTTACCAAAGTTTCATTAGCTTCCTCAATCACAATTTGTCACTCAGAAGGAACTAGGAAAATGATAGGAACCGAAAAACAAGACAAACCCCAGTTAACAAATGTTCCCCCCGTTCTAAAATATAAAAGTGCATCTGATTTTCTAAAATCGATTTTGAACATTTCAAATTCAGAAACAAAATAAATTAATAAATAATTTAAAGCCCTAAATATTCATGTAAATTTCGAACATGGATACATACCAAATTGACTTTAAAAAAGTCAAATTTGCTATTTTATTTTGGGTCAGAGGTAGTAGAAAGCTATCTAACATACAATTCACAAAACCTAAAACGAAGAACTAATGAGATAACTGAAGAATTGAAGAGAAGACGAGAAGATGGACCTGCAACCAAAATGAGGGTACAATTGAGAGCAATGAGAGCTCTGAGACGGTGAAAGAGTCCCCTGAGATAAAGCTTGTCCTTGATGGCCCAGTGTGACTTGTTAACTTTCTGAAGTTGAACTATCCAACATGACAAATCTATGCACACCCTCTTGTTTCTGTTATTGCATCATCAAGTACATATTACTGTCAGGTTATACCGAAAAAATGTAAAATTGAGAGGAAAGAAGAGGTATTTGGAATTGGGGGAATAATAAAGAATAAACTTACTGGAGATGGTGAAGAGGGATAGTTTTCTTGCAGGATTCCAAGACGTCCCATAGGTGTTTCACACCCATCCTCTGCTATTACTCCCACTTTATCTATTACTGGGAATACCCGAAGTTATAAACAATAAAGATCGGGAATACGAAATCAGCCACTGACGCGAGCGCGTGAGAGAGACGTTAAAATGGTTGCGTGTTTTGGGAGATGAGGGGGGAAATTCGGAAGACGAAGATGTACAATTTTTTATTTTTTTTTGATAGATCGGATATTCGGATGGGTTCTGTCTGGTTTCTGTCTTCGACTTCGTAAATTTAATGTAGCGTAGAGAATCGTATTTTACTTTTTAAATTACTCCAAAATTTTAACTTTTATGCTATGATTAAATTTTAATTAGTTAATTGCAGAATTATCAGCTTTAATTATTTGAAGTTTTAATAAACAAACATTTAATTTCAATTATAGAATAATGTAATTATGTAAAAAATTCACAATAATACAATCTGTGAAACAACTTTGGCAAAAATCAATTTTGAACTTTTTTCAGTGACTGGTTTCCTTCCAAAGGCTGAAAAGCCAATAAATTATTATTTTTTAATTAAAAACAGTTTTGACAAAGGAAAACTTTAAATTTGTTCTTTAGAACTGCATGGGCATCACAAATTTAAAACCTAAAGGGTAAAAATACACAAGTTCTTCCCTTTTGCAGCTAATATTTACCATTAATTAAAATTTTTGTTTTTGAAAAGCATCTTTGCGACTGTTCAACCAAACAGTCATTTTTTTCAGAAAAAAAAATATATGTAAAAAAGCTATTATCAAAAGCTCTATTACCAAAAAAGTATTCCATCTCACTACCAAGCTCCACAACGGGAACACAGTAAGACGAAAAGGAAGACATTCATGCTGATAATAAGCTCCAAAAGTCTCAATAAAAGTAATAGGCAAAATAATTTTTGGAAAATTGGCAAGCTAGTAGGAACCTGTAGTCCTCATTGACCACCCAAAACATAGGAATCCACCCTGACAATCAGCAATATGGAGTATTATTTAGGCCATGAAAGTTAAATGGAGACCATAGGATTCGAACTTGCAAAAGCATTGCTTTTGAAATTCTCAAAATATAATGGAGCAATCACAAAGAGTCATCTTATTCAGTTAGACATTATAATGCTCCCAGCTGTTCAAAAAAGCAAACTATCAGGAGAAGCATTTTCATGAAATACATGAACTCCCACACATTTGACAACAAAAGGCAAGAAAATTCTTTGCCTAAATAGAACTTTATGTGAATGTTCTAGTGGCGACATAAGACACCTCAGTATTCTTTCTTTCCAAAGTTCTTGCACCAGAGCTGTGATGGAATTGGACGAATGGGATGATGTGGTCGTTCCTACAAGGAAAATGAATTCATCGGTACATGAAAGTGGAATCAAAACATGCACATGTTTATATATAACAATTGGACAAGGATTAATACGATTTTTCAGTTATATTCAACAACAGTTTATGATGTGGAGAAGAAAGCCAATAAAAATAATAGATGTAATTATTAAAAATATATAAGAAAAGCCCTCTTCTCTTCTCAGTTTCATATTTGATTATGCTTGGATGTAAATTGGTATCAACACGAATTATTATGAAAAGTGAAACAACTAACAAGTGCCATAAAAAATAATCTCATTTTTGCTTAGGCTTGGCCCCCATAGTCAGGCTTATGTCATTTCTAATATACCATGAAACAGACATTTTCTGCCATGGAAAATGGTCCTAGACATATCATGCTATTTGCGGGAGCCTTACGCCTTTAATTTGCATATGTTTTTGTAATTTTATTGGGTTGAATAAAAAGATCCATATCTAAACACCCAAACCATCTACTCCGTCCACTCCAACAAATGCATCCCATTTTCCAATTCTTTTGTTGTTCCACGAAAAGAGTTTATCAATGAAGGTAGTGTAAAATGACACAATTTACTAAGTTAAACACCACAATTTCACAATCATGCCCATAACTGAGAAATCATTATATTTAGGGGTAGACATGGGATAAAATGAATCCTTGTAACGTTTAGAAATGGGATCATTTTGTGGAATGGAAGGGTAATAGTGATGTAGGACACAGATAAAAGTCTATAATAAAAGATAGATTTGTGCTATTTCTGAGGTCACTTCGCCTAGATTACTCGCATCCATAGAAAAAAATAATTAATCTATAATAATTAACTCTCAATTCAATACTAATCAATCTGTTATCTAGTAAAATTGATCAGGCCTTTTATAGAGACCTATAACAATTTCCTACTTCTAAAGATAAGATAGCTACTAATAAAGATAATCCTAGATAACTACAAAAAAACAACTAGATGAATATGCAAAACTTATCCAACTACGAATTTCAAACATTGGACCACTAATTAGATATTTGTAATCCTCATCAAATAGTTTTCTTCTTAGGTGAATTTTGGATCCAAGTATAAGGATTAGAGCCGGCTACCTTGAAGGTCAGTTATAGTTGACTAGTTCGCCTCTACTTAGATGGTGTCATCGATGGATACTCAAATACCACGAACGAACTTCACTAATTTTCAACATAATCAATTATAAGTTATACTCCCAACTTAATAAATTATAAGTTCATTTTTTCACTTTCGAAAGTCAATTTCGTATTGCGGACCCATTTGATAATAGTCAACTACAATGGTAAAACTGCTACTACTTAAAAAAATATTATTAATTGCAAAAAAAACCAAAATTTCCAAAAACTCAGATGGATTCATAAAAATCTTGAAAAAAAAAATGTCTCAAATTTACTTATGAAAAATCCAACTTGGACCACTAAAATGGATTCAAATGCTAAAACATCTTAATTTACATTAAAAACAAAGTCAAAGTCGAAATTGAAATCGATCAAATATATAAGAAAATAGACCTCGAGTTTGACGGAGATCATGGCGATGGGGATACAGGTGAGAATGATGCCGGCCATGGCGATGGCAGTGTTGCGTTTCCAGTGCTTGGGCCGACAGTTGGGCCCACCTGGCATGCTCCATACTTTGGTTCTGAAATCTCCAGCGTGGGCCGCATCTGCGTGGTGTCCTCCGTGATCTCCTCCCATCTCTCTCTCCGATTGGTTCTTTTCTCTCGTTCACTTCTTCAACCTATCTATAAAATGAAACCTATCGCCGATAGGACTGGCAATGGAACGGTTGATTTCAGAGAGATGGTTTTCGAGTGTGAACTAATTGGTCGATTTGATATTGGTCCGACCTTCCGAAGCGTTTCGTGAGAATCGTTCTAACGACGTCGTACTATGTTTTAGTTAAATTATTTAGCCCTTTTTTTGTTTAAGTTAAATTATTTAGTCAACAAAATCATTTTAAAGTTTTTTTTAAAAAAAAAAATTGTTAATTTTTTAATAATAAACTAATCAAAATTAAAAATTGATCCTAAAATATATATTTAGTTATTTACGCTTAATCCGTAAGAATAGTCCAATTTATCAAAAAAATTTGTTAAGAAAAATTTCATATTTAACCACCGGAAATTAATATTTGTTATTTATTAATTTAAATAAATATTATTTTATTTTATTAATAAGTTGTAATATTATATAAATATTTTAAAATTAATAATAATTATAATTTAAGTGAACTTTCAATATAAAATTTTCATATTATCACAAACTTACATTAACTTTTTTTAAACGAGGAATGTCAAAATTATAATTTTTTTTCTTTTTCTAAAATGGAGTAAACATGTACACATATGATATTTCATAAACATGAACATAATTTTTTTTTACCTCAATAAGAGTTGCTTTCATTTAATTTGAAATTATTTTTCAACAATCAACAAAGTAATATAATTTTTAATTTTATATTAATCAATGTTATAAAGTTTGAGTTTATGATAAATACAATATAATATATTGATAAATATTAATATTTTTAATTAAAATAATAATATTATTAATTAATTTATTTTTATCTTATAAAATAATGTCTTTGTATTATTTAATTTACACTAAATATATCTTATAAGATACATCATATTATGTTTATAATTTTTATTTTTTTTAGAAACTACTGTTAGATTAATGTTTTTTATTAAATTGTATTTATGGAAATTCAAATTTTGGAGGCCGACAACTTTACAACCTTGCAAGCGTCCGGAGATTATGTGGCCAGCTCTGCGAGAAAAAGCGGAAGTTTTACTAGTGTGTTCAAAACGTAGCCCCATTTTTGTAATTAAACAAAATAACGAAGGGAGAGTCGTACTTTCTCCCCGTCGTTCTCTTCTCAAAATCAAAATCAGTTGAGGAGGCTCTCGCAAATTCTTATACAAACATTTCACCTCCCGTTACAGACAAGTACATGCGGGATCGAAACATGCTTTCAGGTAACCTTGTCTTCTTCTCAGCTAATTTTTCGTAGGTCGGATGACACATAAGAATTCTTGTTGTAATTTACATTTGAAAGTGAAAATGATCAGATCGAGGCTGAGTTTAGTTTGTTAACAATTCCGTTGTTTAAAATTGATAAGACCCATATAATTTTTTGGCATGCATTGTTGTTGTTTTATGATTTATATGAGCTGATGACTTGTAGATCTTTGTCTATTAATTTGAATTTTGAAAATGAAGGTCGATTCTTGTCAATTCATCTGTATCTATAATTTTAAATTGATTTGGTGTTTAATTTGCATGCAATTGTTGGTGAATTTGAACTTTAATCATATAGGCTTTTCCAGTTTTGATTCGTTCCAAATTAGAGATGTCTGAGTACTTTTTAGTCAATTTGTGAAATTCTAAAAATCAAAATCGATACACATTTATTTGATTGTCTTACAAACAACTATCATTGTTGTTAACCAGCTAAAAAGTTCTGCTAATTACAATGTATGTTGATTTCAGCACTTGAATGAACTTGTATTAATTTGAATTGTAGGATTTCGCACATTGATCAGAAAAGAAAAGTAAATAGTTATCTCTAATTGGATGTAATAGTAAATATATTGTTGTGAGCTGAATTATGAGATATGCACTTATTTACGTTTCGCGATTATTGTAAATTTGTAGTGTTGGATAAATAAAGACTGTTAATGTTTATTTTTAGATTGAAATCTTTAGCAGTGTCAAGGAATGGTAGCTAGTTTGTTGCTTTTCATTGTACTGCAGTTTCGATTAGTTTCTAGTTTTCTAAAAAAGCAAGGGTGAGATTAAAGGACAACTCAACCCAAACTTACATAATGTTCTTTCTCATGTAAAATAGCACTAGCTATTAACCCGAAGCCACAAGGTGAACTATTGTTGAGAAAGATAATAGTGGTATCTATAAAATCTATTGTTGGACTGTGGGAGAATTATTTGTGTACAGCAATGCCAATAGAAGTAAGAAACGTGATGTTCTGTAAAGATTACTTAAGAAAAATGGAAACTACTATTACTTCTGTTATTTATTACTCTGTATTTTCGTTTAACATGAGTGTTGGTGATATTGCTCGATAATTTCCTAATTTTGTTGATTACTATTTCCTGTTTGTATAGGCTTTCTGATGCTCTGAAAATCATCAGAGATATTCTCTCAAGTCTTAAAATGGAAGGTGAACCTTGTGTGGCGAGATGGGAGGACCTAGACATTGATATTCTGGTAAAGATTTTCCAGACTTTTGATATTTTTGAGTTGACTTCTGGGATTGCTCAAGTTTGTAGCACATGGCGTTTGGCATGTTCTGATCCTATCCTGTGGAGAACTCTTAACTTGTCAGACTTGAAACATAACTACATAAAAATCCCATTAGAGCCATATGTTTATGTGGATGGTCGATCGGATAAAACACTTACCCGGATTCTAAAGGTTGCTTTAAATCTCAGCCGTGGAAGTATATCAACCTTGCTTTTCCATCTCAATCTATACGTCAGTGATGATCAGTTGACTTACACTGCTGAAAGGTACTTCCCATGAAATTAGACTTGTTTCTTAGAGTAATTGTATTTAATTGTAACAACTATGATAGATCTTTGGTGAAAGGTGGTCAGCTATGTATCTTTGTTGCAGGTGCCCACGGGTCAAACGGCTAGTCATGCCAGCCTGGAACCGAATAAAGAAGACCGGAATATGTAGGGCAATTCGCATATGGGAAGATCTCGAGTCATTGACAATGCCTAGCATCGCCAGTCCCTCATACATCATGGAAGAAATTTCCAAGAACTGCAAAAAGTTTGCTCAACTTAAGATCATGGGTCCTTGTGACATTTACTTTGCATCCACACTCGTTACAAATCTTCCAAACTTGAAAATATTGAGCCTTCGCTGCACAATGCTCAACAAAGACGCCCTCATCATTATCTTGGATGGTTTAACCCATTTGGAAGTGCTCAATATATCTCATTGCCTAATCGTTGAATCCCCTCCCTCTCCTGCACCGAAGAAATTTCTCAAAGAGCTCGACAGTTCGATTCTCGAGAAAGCCTCTGGCTTACGTCAATTTTTGAGATGCATGGATGATTCATGTACTATGTGCCAGCGGACCAAGAATGACGAAGGTCTCATGAGGTGGTACAGGTATGAAGAAGGCTTTTGGAAAATAGATGAGGTGCCGTCTCTTGCCGTTTGACTGCAATGTTCTTTGATTTTAGTGAGTCAGATTATGTTTTACCTTGTGTAATTGTGTACAAAGTTAGTACAAGAAACATAATAAGTCTTTGTTGAATGACTGTAAACAATATATAGGAGTCTTCCCTTTGTTATAGCATCAACATATCCCATCCCTGAGTAGCTGGTTGAGGCAGAGATTAGAGGTTATTTATATATTTGTCCTAGTATACATAAGAATTACCTTTTTGCTTTATATACTGTCTTATTTCATTTTCCAAAAGGTTTAACTTCTGTTTTCTGTGACAAAAACAATACTACATATATATACACCTCCAAATCCACAATATTCTAAGTAGCCAAAATGGCCACAAGGCCATCCAATCTCGGGTCGGTTTCTCGCAATTTTTTTTATGCGAGCCAAATCTAGATCTTGTGAATCTCAGCAATCCGATCTCGGCTTCCCCAGATTGAATGACCTTATGTTGGCTTCTTTGCCTAATGTGGCTGTGGGATGACCTCTATATATATTTGTATGTATTAGTTGCTTTCGTAATGGAAGTCAAACTAGCTATATAAGTGATTTTCTGGTTTAGGTGTAGAAAGCAATGATCAGTGATTTTCATTTTGTGTAGTGGTGGTTCTTAAGACTTATTTTGTTCTGCCTATTTATCTTTAAGCAGAGTACTTGATTTTCTTGGGAAGGGATGTTATGCTCATATGTTTTTGTTTTTTTTTTTTTTGTTTGTTGGTATATTGTACTCTTTAATCTTCAAT
>JAUMHB010022997.1:0-25380 GCA_032359685.1 Pittosporum tobira
ACTATTGAGTTTGTGATGAGTAGGCCCATTGGATTTATTTATCAGGTTATAAATATAGAACTAGGTCATCTCTCTTAATCCTAACAACAATACAAGCCGTCAGAAGAGTTTCATACTCATAAAGAAGACGTAAGATTTTTCTAATCAAGCCAGCATAAGGTAGGGATTAAAAGAGTGGAACTTTGTTCACAAATCAATTTCTTTTCTATTCCGTTGCTATGAATTCGAAATAAGGTATGTAATTATTATTTACTATTGGGTATTCTAAATCTATCTATGAATTTTATTGAGTGATTAATTAATTGCTTACAAATTGTGATGCCAAGATTGTTGCTGGATTAAGTTTTGAATGTCTTTGATGCATTCGACATGACTATGCGATGTATTTGACTCTCTCTATTCTACAAAATGAATGTCTTTATTAAAAAACAAAAAACAAAACAGATGAGTGTCTTTTCGAAATTTTAAAGTCAAATTTTAAAATCCTAAATTTGAAAGTAGCATTAGTTCATCTAATTTTAGTCAATACAATTGTAAATGTTGTAAATGATTTAGAAAGTTTCTCATTATTGTCTCTAATTCATATAATAAGTCACGTTAATTTTATATCTTAGCTTTTTGTGATTTGACTCTTACAATTCGAAAAAAAAAAAGAAAAAAAGAAGCCTCACTTTGTAAAAAAATTGAGCAACTCTTTATCAAATCTAAAAGATTTTGACAAGATGCGAAGGTTTCTGATTTGGTAGAGAGAAAAATTGGACTGGACTATATAGAGAGAAGAATAGATGTTGCAATTAATTCGATCTCTTCTAATAATATTTTAGTTATGAGATTGAACAGATTCAATTGGTTATGGTTGGAGTAGCAACCAATTGGCGATGTTATAATGTGAGTTTGAATGTTATCGAAACCCTAATGGCTAATTGATTAATTTCACTTTTTCCATATACCTTTCACTCTTTGTTGCATAACCTATGTTTACTCTCTGAATGTCACCACTGTCCCAAAACCAATGGTTCTCCATGTAAGCAATAAACAACGTAATAGAATAAAATGAGAAAAAAAATTAAAAGCGAATCACACAAGAATTTTATGTGAAAACCCCCATAATAAGGAGAAAATCACGACGCCCAAAATTCGTACAGGATGATATGTCATTCCGGTGATGTGTTGTCCAACGTTTACATAGTATGAACCATATCCAACAATCTCCCACTTGGTGAATACTGATGTTTGTACTTCTGCACTTCACTGAACATCTCCATGAACTATCGCAACCATTATCAATCATTTATCTGATATTGAATGAAATTAAGCACCCTTTGTCTACAACCTTTGTGAACATGCCTGTTGGATTCCTACTCCCAGCAACTTTGTCAAACTTATATTTGATATTTACATTACAGTATTTCTAGCATATACATTATTTTTGTTTACTTGCTTTAGAGTACAATTGTTGTATATTTTATCCTGATGATTCCTATTTATTGTAATAGATGTCATAAAGTCCATTTCCGATTGTTTCAACAAAAATAAAATTTGAAATATCTTAACAAAGAAATAGTATGCGGGACAAGAACACACGCTCTTGTAACCTACATGGTGAAGCCTATTGTGTGTTGATTTGAGGATTTCAAAAAATTAGAAAAAAAAAATAAAAATAGACAACCCCTACGGGGGTGGCACAAAGACAGTCTCGTGGTACTTTATGCGAAATAACAGTCTTAATTAGTTATGCTTTCCTTGCTATGAGAGCCTGCACTATTTTCCCATTTTCAAAAACACTAATGTGTTTCACAAGATTACTAAAAGAAATAAACACATTTACCTTGTGCCTATTGAAGTGAATTGATAAATACATCAAATACCCTGAACAACGATCTTGTCAAGTAGCTTGAATAAACCATCAATTTGAGCAACTACTGTAACCTATATATTCAAGACGAAAAGTTAATATTAAAATTCGTTATAAATTTAAACAATATAATAAATACATGTAATTACCTTTTGTTTAACTAAAATTTGAAAAAGTTAACAAATATATATATGTACATAAGCATTAGAATGACTAATTTATTTCTGCTCAAATAATTAGAGTATAGTCATAGGGAATAACATGAGGCAGTTACATAATGGTATAGGACATACGCATACCCGCCCATTAACTCGACCTTCACAAGTAGAAACTATTGGTGACCCTATCGTTACAAGACATTATTTATGTTAAATATTATTATATTTATATTTATAGTATTATTATAGTAATATATTTTTTATGGTAATAGCTTTCTTAGATTTCAAGTTGGATTGAAATTATATTACTTATTCTCCAAGTAGGTTAAGCCTATATAAAGTCTCTCATGTAATCGTTATTTTACACACACATCTCAATAATATAATATCATATTCTTGTACGTTTTATAAAATCCATGAAAAATAACCAAAGACTAATAATGCTTTGTGATATTTGATAAATATCACGTGGAATGGGAACCTTCATGCATGGTGGCTAATTAAAACGCCTTCTCCCATGGACCATGACTCAGTGCCTCAAATTACACTCCACATTTCTACAAGATTCCCTAACCCTAAACCCATTCATACTTTCACAGATTCCACATTTCTACCATGAGCAACCCCAACAAATATTTATTTTTAAAAAGGCCCCAACACATAAAATGACAAACTTCAACGTTGTAGATGACGGAATGAAATTTTCTCGATGTGCAATTTTTCTTTTTTATTCTTCGACGCGTTAGTGGTGCACTGTAAATTTTTGAATAGATTGAAATTTTAAATTTCTATAAATTTTATTAATTATTGTATATTAAGTTATCCACTATCGAACCGGCCAGTTGCGTACCTTATAAAATAAGTAGACACTTCCATTAATATTCTTTTCCATAAAAGAGATATTTTAAATTTAACATAACAACATAAAATAAAAATAAAAAATAAATTTTATGAAATAAATGAAGGAAAAAACTAGAGTATAATTATCACTTCCCCGTTAGAAATTAAATATTGGAGGGAATTCCTAACTTTTTTCCTCGTAAAATCGAAGGCGGTCATTACCAACTTAGCATATGCAGAACGAACCATATGTATACATGGCAAACCAAAGACGATCTTGGAATGTATAGCAACATAGTCCTCGCAATAAAATCAAAATTTAGGACAGTTAAAAAAATTGGTAACCTCATGTAAAAAGTAATTATCTTTATTATTATCTCTTTCTTTCTCTCATCTTCATCAGTTTCTCTCGCCTTGAATATTTAGTGCATAAAAAAATCAATTTAATTCAATTCTTATTTTTCTCATATATAAAATTTTAAAAATTATTTCTTAATATTACACACGTATCATGTGCATGAATAGTAGTTTAGAGAACGAAAGCATGCATGGGGCATGCTGGTCCCTATACGCCATTTCCATCATGCCTAACAAGACGACGACAACAACAACAACTGCCAGAAGAAAATATTTCAAAAACATTATGAAAGAATGGGCAGTCCAACGGCTCAATACAAAATTAAAGGATAAAGATATTTTAGAATCGTCAAAATCCGATTAATGGAGAATCAACCCTAAGGGGAAGGATGAACATCAAGGTGAAGATTTGCACAACTAGCACTCGTACAAAACAGTAAGCTTTGGCAACAAACTACGTTTCGTTTGATTATCATTCATTGTGGGAAATAAATTGAATGAAATTTTATATTGAAAGACAAAGATTGTGAGAATGAAATACTTAACTAACACCAAAAGTTAAGATATAAACTAGGTTAATAATGGAATGACTAAAACTCAACTCTCCACACTAATAGGGCCAACTTTGATGTACAACTGGTATATGAAGGTTCAACCTCGAGATGAAATTACATTGTCAATGCTTAGAGATGAAATTACATTGTTGATGCCTATTTGATCGTTGTAGACTTAGCCCGCTCGTCGCCTAGCTGGATTGTGTTTTGGACAGTCTTAGTTAACCTGAAACACGAGAAAACGGGGTGTTTTGACTATGTTCTCCTCTCTGAAGTTTAAGTTAGTAGCCAAGTTCAGATTTCAAGAGTAATTATAGAGAGAGAAAGTAGTATTGTCAGACGTTCTGATTCTCCCCCCTCCCCCCCATTTACCATAATAATGAGAAGGTATTTATAGGTAGCCCATTCTGACATGCAAGCCGAGAGTGCAATAGTTTCCATTTGAGTAGACATGTTTCCTTTGGGCCGACTGGGCTGAATAATATCCATTAGGCCGTTTGTATGCTCGTTGGGCTACCAGGCTTCTCTATAAGCAAGTCCAATCCTATAAATATGTTTCAATAGTGTGGTGGACCCAAGTTCATGGCATATGGGCGATTGCCCAAAGGTTTGCAATTTATATGGATCGTTTGGGCAACCGGAGGAGCCATGCCCGGTCATGCTATTTGCCGGGCGGAAAGTTCTAAATAGTTCACTTGGAGATGTCACATAGCAGTGAATGACGTCAAGTGACACCGGACAATAAATTCAGGTGTAGTCCACGTGTACCGATATTCTGGTGCCTTAATTAGAATTAAATGTGAAGACCTTAACCCTAATTTGGGCCGGTCTCCATCATACATATATGTTGATATTTTTTTTTCTGTATCTATACGGTAAATGCCAATGGCGTGTTACCTCTTGGATATGTTATAATGCAGATTATTCATATTTAGTAGAAAAAGGAAAGTGTGTGTTGAGACCAACCCGACCGTTGACCACGTCCAAACTTCACTTTCAGCTGGGCACATGACGGTAAGAGTATGTTCACCTGAAACACGGGCAATACGAGGGGTTTGTTTCCTCGTTCCCTCTCTGGTGCTTAAGTTAGCAGTGAGATTAAGGTATAATCTGTGTATTAAAATGGAGGGGATGAGGTTTACCATAGGTTTGAGTATGTATTTTTGCAGAGGTTTGGCCCTTTTTTTGTTTTAAGAGCGGGATTCCCCCATTTTTGCAAATGAGGCGGTATTTGTAGACTTAATCTTGACCCGCAGCTCGATAAAGTATGCATGGTGTGCCTTACTTGAGTTGACATGGCTATCGGGGTCAGGCGGCTGATTAGACACCGTCTTAGAACTTGTTTTATGGCCTCTAAGCCGCTAGACCCAAACCAGGCTACGCCAGACCCAATAAATGAGGTTGATTGGGCCTGATAGCTGGGAAAGGCCTGGGCCCAAAGCGCATAGTTTGAAAGTCATTAACTGCGTTGGTCCAACCAAATAAAGATTGGTGCCAGCTCCTTCCGGGGGCCAAGGGACGGGCTCGGGAGATGGGTGCCAGCTCCTTCTGGGGGCTGAGGGCCGGGATCGGTCCTTCTTCGGGCGAGACGAATAGCTGAGTCTCGAGAGTATCCGATCGTATGAATTACCACGTGGGATACCATGTTGCCTTGATTAGGGCTAAGGTGAAAACCTTAACCCTAATTTAGGATGATCCCTATCAATGGCCCCCCAGCCCGGTTGGGTACTTTAGTGTGCCGGCGGGTTCTGAGTCCGATCGTCCCCTGAATGTTTGGTAAAGTAAAAAATTTCATAAGGGCCAGGATTGAGGCAGCTCGGGTGAGTCTCCAGCTTTTGTCTGGCCGATCACCAGACTGGGTCAGGCCCAATCAATGGGATGGATTGGGCCTGCTAACTGGCGAGGCCTGGGCTCAAGACGCACAGTGCAAGTCCTGGACAGTGTCTGGCCAGCCGGTCAAAGATGTGTCGTTTGGATTTTTGCCCGTGTGTGCATGTTTTTTTAAGACATTTAATGAGACGTCACTTCGCATGTCTTCTGATGCCATTAATTATTATGTAATAGTTGGTCTTTCGGATTCTGTGCAAGTACTGCTGATGTTAAATAGCCATTGGATTTACTGAGGGGGAGTCCCAACCGTTAGGTTGGGACACCTATATAAAAGGGTCGAGTTCTCCCATTTTCTCACTTTGTCATCGTCGAGATCTTCTGAGTGTTGCCGGAAAACTTTTTAGGTCATCAGAAACTCCAAATCTCCTTCAGCTTTTCGTCAAGTAAGCACTTTTCCAGTATTTATCTCTTTCTAAGCTTTATTAGATGGCCCATAATACGGACAACTTTAGGGTAGTGAATGTTGATGAGGATGAAGAGGCAATGGTTGTGGAATCTGCTGCCATGGATAATGTTAGTTCTCGGTCGCAGGGGGCGGCAGAATCCAGCAATAGAGTGGTAGTTCCGCCGAGGGACTTGCTCGGAGATGAGGCGAGTCCAGTGAAGTGGACAGCAAGGAAGTCGGGTCGGAAAGTAGATCCAGAGATGAGGTTGAGGACATCGGTGGGGAGGCTGACTATGGAAACCAAGTCAGCCGCTCGGACTGTAATATACATAGTACCATGACTTCCCGTTGGCTAGTGGCAATTAAGGAAGAATACATGTTCCCTGAGGACTATGAGGTTAGGCTCCCGAAGGATGGAGAGTACACACACAGTAGGCTGGACGGGCTTTGGATAGGGATTAGTGAGCACCACCTGAGGGGGGCTTAGGTTTCCACTGCACCCCTTCATAATTGACCTCCTGACCTTGTTGGGGGTTAGCCTCGGCCAGTTGACCCCTAACTCATATGTCCAAATCATGGGCTTCTTAGCCTGGTGCCATCGCATGGGTGTGGAAGCCTAGCCAGATTATTTATGACATACATTCTCAGTTGCTCGCTCGGAGGCCTCCTTTTAGTCCATCAACAAGAACTTGAGGAGGCCGAAGTGGATGACCCTGGCGTCGAAGCACAAGAAATAAAAATCGGAGTGGTTTTTCGTTGTCAGGGCCGATTTGATAACTTTGCCTAAGTGGGGAAGACCGTGCAAGACGGTGTTCCACTGTCTGGTGCAGTTGACCGGGATGACGTTGGAAGAATACAACTTGATTGCCAACATAGGCAAGACGAGGAGCCCCTGGTTATATAATGTGGTCCGGGACAACTCCTGGCTGATAGAGTATGGATGTAGGTTTAGGATTTTCCTTTGCTTTAATATTTTTCCTTTTTGACTAATTTAGTTGTTTAACCTTATCTTCGTCTTTTGCAGGTGTCAATGAAGACTTGTTTACTCTAGCCAAGAAAATAGAGATGGAGAAGGCCAAACGGGAGGCCAAAGGACAGGCTGCTCGGGCTGGCCCGGGGTAGTCGATCTCAGCTTTTAGTGGCCAGGTTGCTCCAACTAGTAGGGTGGTGATTGGGCTGAGGCTGGTTCTGAAGTCTCTTATAGGTGCCCCTACCAAAGAAGTGGGGCCGGCTGATAAGGGAAAGACCACGACGGCCAACAAGGGGAAAGTGACCAATAAGGGGAAGGACGTGGCGGCCCCCGTAGAGAAGGGCCCAAGGCTGCCCAAATTCCCGAAAGAGGCCGAGGGCCACTGATGAGGCCATATCGGTTAACGTCTGGTCGGTGCCTGTTAGGAGCTCCGTACTAGATGGGAACCGAGGGAAGACTATGATCCAGGCCCTGCTGAAGAACCTGCTGCTGGATAGGGACCGAGCAGAGATAAGCTCGGTTGCTTATCCTGACTGCGCCCTGAATGCTACCTACTGAATGGTGCATGTATTACATTTGTCTTCATGTTTTCAACCGTTTATATTTTTTCTTTCCTAACTCCATCCGATATGTTATTGCAGGCGATGAGCTGGATAGTGGGCTCCGTCAAGGGGGCTAATACCGCAGTGGAGGCCGCGGGAGGGGCTGGTCGGGAGAATGTTGCCAAGGTTGTTGCAGAGGCCGCAAAAAAGGTGGAGGAGGCCTCCGGGAGGGAAAAGGAGATCTCCCAGAAGCTGTAGGTTGCCAAGACGAGGGCCGCGGGGGCTGAGGCTGCCGTGGAGTCCTTGAAAAAGCAGCTCGAGGCTGAGCGGGAGGCTTGGAAAGGCAAGGAGACCAGCTACAAGAGTGAGTTAGAGTCGGCCTCCACGAGGGCGGAGAAGGCAACAAAGGAGTTCAAGGATTTGGCTAATTGCAAAGAGATGATCCTTGAGGCCTCCGCCGGTTAGTTTTTGCAGGGCTTTGAATGAGCGGTCTGCCGGGGCACCAGGAAGGGCATGGATATGAAGGTGGTTATGGACCTCCTGGAAAACTCGGAGGCCATTGATTCTGAGCCCGATGATGAGCCAGTCGCGGAGTAGCTTGCGGGGGGAGCTACCAAGGAGCCTGTCGGGACGCCTCTAGAGGAGGGGGAGCTGCCTGGTCCACCTTCGACTGGGAAGCACGCCTAGCTGGGTACTTGTCATCAAACTTTTCCACATTAACCCCAAATATGTCAAGCTTCGTGGAAGTTGTAATGACAAGTGCCATTTACTGCGAGCCTCGAGCAGAGCTGATTCGGGTGCTCCCAAGGCCGGGTTATGGAAAATTAGGATAAGGCAGACCCTCTATATAAAATAAATTGTAATTATTTCGAATTTTTAATAAAATGTAAATTCAAGTTCCATTGTAATTCTTTCAAATTGTTAATAAAGTGTGGTATTTGGCCGTCCTTCACTATTTTCTCTAGGTAGTCCATGAGGGAGTAACACTTGTTGGTGGTGTGGCCATGATCCTTGTGGAATTCATAGTGCCTTGACTTGTCCCATTTGTTTTCTGGGACGGTCATCTTCTTAGGTGCCAGGAACCAGGCTTCATTCCGGATGGCCGCCAGGATGGTGGGGTGGGCTATGTTGAGTAGGGTGTATTCCTTGGCCTGGTTCCTTTTGGGCCGCTTAGATGTTCGGGGAGAGTTGGGCTCGCTTCTCTTATAGTGTTCCCGACTCGGTTTGGGCTGTGGCTCTTTAGTTGGCTTTGAATTGGTGTGGGCTACATGGTATGGGTTGTAGTTACCAAGCTCGCTCTCGATCCTGATTTGCACATCTGCCCGGTGTAGGATTTCATAAATATTAGATGGGGGTGAGTTGATCAGGTCGGCCAGGAGGGCACGGGATCTTTACCTGTGGAGCTCGGTTCACAAGAACATCTCGGCTTGTTTTCGGTCTAGCTGGGCGACTTGGGCTATGGTGCTCTTGAAGTGAGCAATGAACTCTTTGAGCGGCTCATTGTCCCGTTGAATGACTCCCGCAAGGGCCGGTGTGCGTAACGACTCATAGGCACTGCCGTTGAACTGTTCTTGGAATTTTTCCTTCAGCTTCTCGAAGTTGTCGACAATCCTACGTGGTAGGTGCTTGATGAATTGCACCTCCGCCCCTGTTAAAGTGGTGACGAACATTGTGCAGAGGGTGGGAGACCTGTAACCATAGACTCTCATTTTGGCCTCATAGTTCATTACGTGGTCAAACGGGTCTATGAGACCGTCATATGTGGGTAGGTTAGGGGGTAGTCTGAGGTGAACTTTCTTCGCCTTTTCCTCAATCTCCCGGGTGAAGGGACAGGTTGACACCTGCTGCTTTGACATTAGACCCCGATCGACCAATATTTTTTCAAAGGAATCAATCTTCCTTTTGTACTCCTCCAATTCCCTCCGCTCGGGCAGTTCGGGCGACCGAGAGTGAGCCTGCCTGTTCCGGTTTGAGCTTTATGGCGACTGATGTTGAGACTCAGTTGTCCGGGAGTAGTGGTGTGTGGGAGAGTTAGGGCGCTCACGTCGATTGCTAATCTGAAGAGATCGGTCGTCCTCCATGACGCGTTTGCCTTTCAGCTTCTCGATTTCAAGAGTAATGTTGTGCTGGTCTTGGAACAATTTTGCCATCTTCTTGCTTTCATGAGAGTTGAGAAGATCTTGAGCATCTTGATGCCCCTCGACTTCCTCGGCCGTGTCTGCTCGCTTTTCCTTTACGCTCGAGAGCGATGTTAGGAGCCAGTTGCGGTTGCCTCAGGGGTATTTTCCTCGGAGTTATTTTGGACATCGTTAAACCGCCTGTCTAGGGGTTTGGGAATTATCGCATGTGTTCTTCCGACGCCCTGCATACCCGGTGCGGGGTTTGCGCTACTCTGGTGGGCAGACATGTGTGCTGAAAGGGTTTAGTATGGAGATCGATCGTGTAGGACAGAGATGACCCTCCTTCTAACACCAATTGTTGGGACCAACCCGACCGTTGACCAAGTCTAAACTTCACTTCCAGCTAAGCACATGATAGGTGAGAAGTGCAAGTGTACACTAATCAGATTGTAGAAAAAATATCGTTTCCACGAGAATTGAAATCAATTATGTACCAACTTTGACTATTCTTTAACTTATCTAATTTGATTGATAAAAGTTTTGGTTTTTGATTTTTAAGAAGGAAATTAATTAATTAAAAAGAACTAAACTAATAAATTTTAGGGTTTTATCAAAGATAAGAAAGTATGCTAAGATTTCGACTTCACCTACCCATTCATAATTATATCAATTGAATTATCATGCACATTATAAAATTTATTCTGTCGTGATAGTGGAATCTCCATAAATTAGTTGCTACTCTATCTTTAGTTATAGTCCCCCTCCTTCAATTATTAACCCTACAGTCTCCATGCGAAATTTAAATAATATAAAGAGCATTAAGTTTTATGGAAATTCTCGGATTCACTAACCATCACAACTCGTTTAGATATAGTTACTACCGAAACTACACAAATAATCTAGACTATCTCTAGCTAAATTTAATTTGTGGTTATGTTTCACACAAGCTCTGACTAGACTTCTCCTCTCGGTACTTGAATTATGTGACAAAATTCATCTAAACATTGACTAGATATCTAGAAGTATTAAGAACATGAAACATAACTCGCAACAAAATAAACTCATAAAAGCATGATAAAACAGTAGTTCTAATTAATCATGGGCATGATCAATCTAATCTTAATACAAAGAAAATCAGAACATAATTATATTAAATAAGAATAAATAAGAGTTTAGAAAAATAGAACCCATAAAGTTACTCGTATGAAAAGCCTTCGTCCTGTATGAAAAAACCTCCACCGAGCACTTGTCTACAACTTCTACTACTATTCTACTAGCTATGAATTATGAAAATAAGATACATTATTTGGTTTGAGATATAGGCTATTTATAGGACCAGAATTACAATTCGAATTTAGTTCAAATTCGTGCATAAATGGTCCGGATCAAATCCCTCTTTTAGACTTAGAACATTAATCAAAAACTAAAGTTCGACTGCCTCCCACGGGCTACCCGTGGTTGGTGCCACGACTGTGGTTCCTCCCACAGCCTACCTGTGGGAGTTGCTGGATTGTGCTTCCTTTTGTCTATTTTGTCATTCTTCGGCCCAACTTTGTTTTTTGTCCGTTCCAAGCCTAGATTTGCACGAAAATAGGTCCAAAAATCTACAAAACAAAGTCCAAACAACGAGTAGTGATCCAAACTAAATATATAACAATTATTGCATAATTGATTGGGCTTTTTAAGCAAATATTGATAAATCAAGAGCAAAAGATAGAAAAATATTAAGTACAAAATAGCTCTCATCAGCACACGATGGCAAGAGTAGGTTCATCTGAAACACGGGCAATACGAGTGGTTTGTTTCCTCGTTCCCCTCTCCGATGCTTAAGTTAGCGGTGAGATTAAGGTATAATCTGCATATTAAGATGGAGAGGATGAGGTTTATCGTAGGTTTGAGTGTGTATTTTTGCAGAGGTTTGGCCCCTTTTTTGTCTTGAGAGTTGGATCCCCCCATTTGTGCAAATAAGGCTGTATTTGTAGACTTAACCTTGACTCGCAGCCCAATAAAGTAGGCATGGTGCCCATTACTTGAGTCGACAGGGTTGTCGGGGTTAGGTGACTGATTAGACACCGTCTTGGAACTTGTTTTATGGCCTCTGGGTCGTTGGACCCAAACTAGGCTGAGCCAGGCCCAATTTATGGGGTGGATTGGGCCTGATAGTAGGGAAAGGCCTGGGCCTAAAGCGTATAGTTTGAAAGTCCTCGACTGCGTTGGTCTGGCTTGATAGAGATGGGTGCCAGCTCCTTTCGAGGGCTGGAGGCCGGGATCAGTCCTTCTTTGGGCGAGACGAATAGCCGAGTCTCAAGAGTGGTCGATCGTATGAATTGTCACGTGGGATGCCACGTTGCCCTGATTAGGGCTAAGGTGAAAACCCTAACACTAATTTGGGACGATCCCGATCAGTGTGTATTAATAGAATCCTACCCAGGCATATTAAGGGGCTGGGAAAAGACGGCCTCTATGTTGCAAATATGTTTGTCCTAGAAATATATATCTTTCACTCCTTGTGTGACTAAATAAGGTATACAGTCCTAGTCACAAGAATTAAAATAATAACAGTAATTCACAAACCAGACACAATATTTAACTGTGCAAACCTTTAAAAAAAATGGCCAAAAAAATTATCAAGTGCAATAAAGAGAATAACAAACAACAAGAACTGGGAGAGCAAACTACGGTCAATAGATAAACAGGTATGTTTATTCTCCTTTGTATATCGTTCACAGATTCCTTGCAGTATCAAACACTTTAGATACTTTTCTTGCTTTTTAGCTACTTATAAATAAATATAATTGATGAAAACTAGATATAAACTAGTTTTAAGTCCTTAAAAATACTTAGGCACCGTTTTAATTCATGTTATATGTACCCTTAAGCTATATTAAAGGATTTGTTTATGTTTGGAGCTTGTAATCCATGAAAAGTCTAAGTTTGATACTGTAATTGATTGTATATATGTATATGAATGGCAAAAATGACACTCACCTCAAAGGCATGAATTATATAAACCCTAGGATGCATTTTGAACCTTTTAAAGCCTAAAATTTGACTTGAGTGAATTTGTAATATAGGGGTTATAAAAGATGATAACGTAGGAACTTTCAGGCGTCGTTATATTGATCTAGGACTTGGTGTGACCATAAAGTTATATAAACTCTGTTTATACTATTAACATGCAAATAGAGACAAATTACTATCCCTTTAACAACTCAAAGTCAAAGTTGAATATTCATATTTAAAATTGAAATATTTGTATCTTGATTGTTGTTCTACATTTTAACAAAAGCACTTCAAAGCATGATATTCACTCCGTGTCCTTAATTGTCAATCCATGGACATTATTCGGTTGTTGTTATTAATTAGATATCTTTTACTATATAATTAAGATAGAACTAGTAATACCCATATGATCAGGATCATACTAAAAGCATACAACAGTTATGTTGCTATCTATTGTTGAGCTATATTTGACTGATCATCAATATAGACATAATATGTTTTAGTTTTACCTTGTGTTAGACTAGTATTGGAGAATACTCCACTCCGTCTCATAAAAATTGTAACACTTATTTTTTTTGGATGTTTTATAAAAATTACAATTTCTCTTTTTAGAAAGTTTAATAATATAAATTGTCTAAATTACCTCTACTTTATCAAATATGACTCATCACTTCAATCATTATTTTCTTATTTAAAATTATAATATCGATACTATACCCCACCACTTCAATCATTATTCTTTTTTTTTTTTTTAAATTATAATATTACTACTTCAACCATTATTCTCCTTTTTAAAATTATAACATCAAACAAATTTATTAAACTCCGCAAAAAATTAAAATATTTCAATATTTTCTTGACGGATGAGGAGGGAGTATCATTATCTCCCAGTTTCCTCAAATAATATTAATAAGAATCCAAAATAAGAATTTAGTGCTCGTTTGCTTGAAGGGTTCGTATATTTTATAATTGAGTGAAACTTAGCTGAGCTTATTCGAGCACTTCTTGCTATATTCCTTTTTCACCCCTTCTCGTCAAGGAAAATCAAGCAGGAACGTCGTGCACAGGCAAATGGTTTTAACTAACCGATGGTGGACTTAGCTGAGAATCTCTTAGAATTTATCTAAAATATCATACTAGGTAGTATATTGCGACCTTTACGAAGACAATGTATTTTTAAAATTTTAAAATATCATTATTATTCAGCATATTTTATATTGGAAAAGACACATGAATAAATTTGGTATATAACTATGTGATAAATCCTGAGGAAGAGGAATGAAATTTGGGAGTCTCTCACAAATTCGGAACAAGAATAAATTTTAGCCCAAATCCTTAATATTTACAATGCAACAGAAAATGGAGCAAAACTATTGGACATAGTAAAGCACCATCCTTATAATCAATTTCTTACAAATAATGACCTTTGCGTCTTTGCCCACATTGTATGCTTACAGAAAGAAGGAAAGAAACTTGGCTTGGTGGTTAATCCGAGTTGTCACTAATTCGAAGACTCTGCAAGAGCAGCCGCCTTGCAGATGGGGCATACATTCTTGACCGATAACCACTTCCTGATGCAATCCACGTGATAATCATGTCCGCAGCTATTCAAAGTCCCAATCCCATTGCCATTTTTGTACTCTTCCTGTCAATCGGAGTAGCAAATATTGCAAAATTATATCTCAACCGCGGAACGTTAAAAGCCAAAAATAATTCAAGGACACCAGAAAATTCCCTTTTGCCAAAAATAAAATAAAATATAATAAGAAAAAATAAAAATAAAAATTAAACATAGTTACACAAGTAGTTCTATTGTTATTGATTCTAGTATAAAATGACTCCAAGGTTCTCAAAGTTACAATCACAATTTCATTCTCATGCCCCCACAACTATGCCAACCACTCATTGTGCTTAGGGGTAAATCTTCTTTTCTTCTTTTTCTTTTTTATATCAGTGGACCTTCAGCCACTATCCTTGGGGTGTGCACAGGGGAAAATCAAAGGGCACATGCAATACTTCACCAACATGCAGACTGGGTAATCCCCTAGTAAACTATATGTGAATATCCCAAGAAATTCACTGCCGCTGAGGGGTTTCGAACCCAAAACCTATGCCAGTTTTTTATTCTGAACTCACTACCCCTATGCCAGTTTGATTGGAAAAGTGCATTGAAAAAGTTTTTCATTTTGACACTTCCTTGCTACATGCAATGGAAATATACACTTAATGGAGCCATTGAAATTCATAAAAAAAAAAAATAAATAAAATAAAATAAAATAAAATAAAATAAATCAAATGGAGCTATTTTTTGTGGAACGGAGGGATCTTATTACTTCAGCTTCCAACCCAGGACTTCTTATTTTTCTGGGTTAGGCAAATTTTAAGCTGATCGAATTGATAATTTCTACACCAGTAGAGCTAACTTTAGAGGAAGAAGGGTGTTCTCTCTTGGATCTGAATAATGCTGATTATTCAGTAGAAAAGGGAAAGAGTGGATTAGTATATTCTTACCAGGCAGATAGTACAAGGTCCTTCCTCGCGACTCTGATCTCCAGAACAGTACACTTTTTCAGTCAAACACTCTGTAACCGAATCTTCAGACAAACCTGTACTGACATTCCCAATTGTTTCCCCAAGAGCAAGAAGTTCCTACCAAGAGCCAGTAATGAAGCATCAAAAGGAGACACGAAAATCTTACAGAATCTAAAAATGTGCGTGTGCGTGTGTTAAATTTGAGAACAACCTCATAACTCATGCTGTCAACATCTAGCCTCATATCTCTATACTGATCAAAAGAACTTCGGGATTCACTATAAAAGGATGGATGATCCACCATCATGGAAGCCTGCACGATAAGAAAAACTCTGATTAACAGCAGATCAACAACTTAATAAATATAAATGACAATGGGATTTATTAAACTACAAACCTGAGTATCCATTCTACTATCATGAGCATCCACCACACCAGAAACTGACCGAAATCTTTCAATATCTAATCTTGACCATCCATTCCGGTAAGTGTCGTGCAATCCTCCAGCCGAAAATGGCCTTGAATACCTAGAACTTCCTTGGTGTGCATGAAGACCCTCTGAAGTAAAAGATTCATGTCTCAAGTGGGAGTAGCCTGGACCACTTCTGTATGTAGAAATTGCCCTTCGAGAATGAACAGTATGTCTTTCCCTTGCAACCTGAGCAGAGGTACCATTAAAATATAGTGAGGAAGAAACGGGATGTCCAGTTGACACGGCACCATGACGGCCCCCACCAGCATTTGCAGCAGTACCTCCAACAACAAACCGATTTATCGAGTGGCTCGAGCTATTAATAACTGCAATTTTGTAAAACATCTACCTCAGATAAACAATCTACCAATATTAAAAAATAGATTTGTTTTAAAAAAAAAAAAAAAAAAGCTTAAACTTACCTGCAATTGGGGCCCTTTCATGAGCACCAACAGGAAAAGTTCCACGGTCCCATTGTTGACCAGTCAAATCAGTATTCTGAGTGGCAACGTTCACTGCAACAGAAGGATTTGCTGGAAAATTAGTTGAATGGTAAATCTGAGAAGGATACCTTGAGAGATGAGTTCTCATAGAGTTGGGTTCAGCATAATGAGATCGGCTTCTCACGTTCCTTAAAGAATCTTCTCCAGCAATTGAGAGGTCACAGCCGCTATGTTGTGGTAAGCCAATAGGCCCAATGGAGAAGCCTCGGCAATCTGATGTTGACTTTTCCCAACGATTCTGAGAAGATCCAGAAGAACTCCCCACACCAAATGATCTGCTTGAGCTTCCTCTCTCGAATTGTCCAGAAAAGGCTGGGCCCGCTGGATATTTTCTTTTTAATGACCCCCTTCCAGTTCCATCCTCAACATCATGAACAGTTTGTCTGTTGAAGTAATCTGAATGCATGTGGCAAGCATTATTCTCTGGGTGAATATATAAGTTTCCAGCAGCAGGTGTACGTGAATAAGGATAATAAGAATTAAATGGAAATGCTGGTGGGTAATTTGGTAATTCCCTCCTGCAACTTGAGTAACTATAGTCATTTTCCCTGTCTTCTAAATTCCACCGAGGATCAGTGTGTAGTCCACCCCTTGACATATTATTTGGTGGGGAAACAAATGAACCATTTTCCGAAGCAACACGCCCTCCTGTCAAAGAATTGCGCAATGAATATCATAAAAATCACCAGGGAAAGAAAACTTTTCCTTAAGTCCTCGTTTTATTCTACTTTTGTCTAATTTATATGACAAGGAAAGATACTGCATTACCCAGTTGATGGTAAGACTGTTCTGATTGATGATTGCGAGTATGACCATGATTGATCTCAAACATATTGAACGAGTTGGGGAAGTGTCTATTTCCCATGTTCCAGCCCAAGTAAAAATTAAATTAAGCTCCGTAGCAGCAATAAATTACTAACACCAACCTGCAGTCAAAAGAGAGGTTCTCCAGAAATTCAGATTTCCAAATTAGAGGAAGTTTTCAAACTAAAAACACAATGAAGCATTTCAACATTGTCCTTAATTTACAGTGGCTTCTCAAGATCTTAGCCAATTTTTTTTTCTTTTTTTGTTAAGCAAATTTTTTTATAAAAGAGGGGGACATAGTAGCTAACCTCAACCCTACAAAGAGTATGCCACACGGACTACTGGAGATATTTTCAACAAGATAATATGCTCTCCGCTAATAAGTCCCATATGGGATCCTATCCCTGCACCTCCCCGTTAGAGGATGAGAGGGGTACCATTTGAGCTACAGCTCATTGGATCCTTGGTAATTTGTATCATCAATTTATCTCTAGATAATAAATTTTCTTCATACAAGAAATTCCTTAATTTTACACCAAGAATATATAGCTAGTTAACCCACCATACCGCACTCGAGATCTAAATCTGAATGACCTATAAATAGGTTATGTAGCTTCTGACATGTTGCCACTAATTTCTAAAGGAGCAGCAGCATACCTGATTGTTATTTCTCATTACAACACACTTTCCTCTGCAATCAGCTAACTTCAAAACACATCAAGCCTTTTTTTTTTTTTTTTGAGCTTTCAACCACTAGTTAAGACTTAAGACTATAACCAAAGAAACATTAGAAAAGTTGACTAAAACATTGAATAATAAATACCTTAATCGCCTCCCTATTTTCTAATCCAAAAGCAAACCTGTGATAATTAACTACACCTGCACCTTCACTACAACAAGCCTCCGCAGTCCATATAAACTACAACAACGCCATCAAAAGAAGGTACCTTAGGCCCTCAGTATTTCCCCGCAATAAGTGAAACTCTATGTGAATTTCCTGCACTACATAAAAGATGTTATCCCCGAGGAAAGAAAAAAAAGACTTTTTATACATATGGACCTGATACTTCTAGGGAAAAGATAGGATGACAAAGGTTAAGATACTTAAACAAATGTATTACTCAACAGGGAGGAGGAGGAGGAGACCAAAATCATGAGAAGCAAGCATGGAATAACAGCATAAATGAATGATAAAATACTGGAAATATATAGAAAGAAAAGAATGACTGGTGGAAGGGACTATTTACATAATAGAAATGTGAAACAATAAAAAAAAATTACAAGCTGCGCAAAAAAGATATCAAAGAATGTATATTATTTCCCAGACTAGATTTAGAGTTGATGGCCTAAAATCCATCCATAAAATACTATGTCTTAATAAACAAAATGAACCACCAATCCCAGAAACCAAAAACCGATACAGGTAATTTCTTCAAACTGTATATACAATATAATTCTGCTATACATACAAGACCTATGCTGTATCTATATATTCTATAAAATTCATGTACACTTCTAGTCTGCCTGCCTTTCAGAGTTCACATCTGCAAAAAGTCATTACTTGGATAGAAAGATAGACTTGAAGAATATTTCTCCTAGAGTAATTTGTATAAATTTCTTGATATTCAAGTGCCTTTTGATGCAAATCCAGATAGAACTTGAAGCAACTTTATGATGTACTTGTAGTGGAAGCCTTGGCCCACATAACGCTTCGAAGCACAAGGGATACAACCAATAGACAGGAAAGGCACAAGAGCCAGTTGGATTCATAGAACTTGCTGGTCGAAGAGAATAGTCAACAAGAACCCTTAGTCCATACAACTGCTACTTTTTTGTTATGCATCTAGTTATGCCACTAGATCATCCATTAAGAAACCTTTGACTAGCAGGCTTCCCATGTGTGAATTTCTCTTCTTTTTCAGTAACAAGAAATGTAGATCACTCGGTGCACTCACTCCATTATTCCAGTGATCATTTATTGTAATATAATTAATCATCACTGCCGTCAACACAGCACCTTAACATAATTTTCTCTGTCACAGGATTCACACACTAGTAGATGAAACTCAACAAAATGACGAAATCTCAGAGATTCACTTGACTAGTGATCCATACTTCGGAAATGTCGCAGTTGCTATATATGTTTTACAGCACTAGGAACTTAGTCGGCAAATTCTTTCTGATCCACTTCACCCTTGTGGCAGCAAAGGTCTGAAGGAAGCTACCAAAAATGATGAAAATAGTCAAAAGTCAACGGCGCTTAGTTATAGGGGGTGTGGATGTTGTCAAGTAAAGTCCTTACAGAATAAGCATCCCTATGGGCCTCCTTTCTAGCAACTCAAAATAACAATCATGTCCTTGTTTTGACAATTAATTATTTTAACCTAGAATGGATAGCTCCTGGTTACATTCACCTTACATGGACTATCACATTCTAAGTTCTATCTCTTATAACAATACCAACCCTCAGAATGTACACTATCACATGCTAAGTGCAACAAATAATATCTCCAATCTTGGCATAACATTGGCACATCATAGCAGAATCCAATAAAACAAGGATTCTATGGTACTTCAGCCAAGGAATTTGAATCTCTAGACATCACTATATTTTGCTTCCTTGTTCGTATTTAAATGAATCTTGATAGGAATATTGATCAAAAATGAAAATCCTCCTGTCGTTCATGGAGACCAAAAGTGCCTGCAATGCAATAGCATTTATGATTAAGATTAATATAATAAGGATTAATGGCTGAACGGAAATCCACCCAAATGCGGCTGCTAGAATTTGCTAGAGACTGGATTGGATGTCACTATAACCTACAAAACTGAATTTCCATATTTCCCCTTGCTGTTAGCACCACACCATGTTCCCCAGAAGAGGAAGTAAGAAAAAAATTAAAAAGGGGAGCTAAGGGAGTAAAACATACACATTATCTAAAACAAAAGAAGTTTCATGTAAGTAACTAAAAACTGTAAAAAATAATTGAAGTATTGGATAAATTTTATTTTTATTTTTCCTGAAGTTAAATATTGGATACATAAAAGGCAGTGACGATGAAAACTGTACACAAAAAAATAATAAATAAAATAAAATAAATAATGGCATACTTAAAAGACGTGATGATGCAGGAAGCCTGATCTGGGAATCTACCTGCTCCAAAAAATGGAGTAAGAGAAAGAGAAAAGATAACTTTTTTATTAATGATTACGACACACCAGTTTAAGCAGATAAACCCAAGTATAACAACTCCAAGCAGTTGATTTTTCAACACGTCATGATCAAAACAAGTTAAACCTATAGAAGCATAAAAATTTAAGGGGGAGAAAAAACATGTAGCTAGCTCCAGAAGTTACATAATGTTGCCCTTTAAAATTAGATGATTCAGCTGACTAACCATCGATTCGAGGAATTTACCAATATGTCAAAAGTTCATAGGTATCCACAGTCCATAAAACGTATGAACTTTTTTTGCTTCTTCCGCATATTTTCCACCTCCAACACCAAGGCATAGGTTGCCTAAACTACTATTCAAATTTCCATTATCAAGAAAAGAGACTAACTAAACCAATGCGTCAAAAGATACTGTAATAAAGTTTTCATGAAAACATTCCTCCAGTTTGTAAATTCCCAAGTTCGTTGATAATCAGAAAAACATTTTACTTAATGTAGCATCGAGAAGAATATGTTCTGATTGAAGGATGTAAATGCTTATTGCATATTTTTATTAACTTAGGAAAAATTTTCACTTGCATCGCAGGTTTGTAATCAAAATATGTAAATAAAGTCGTACACTCGGACTTAATAGATCAGTCTATTGCATGTGAAACTTTATGATTCTTAGGCTCCGCTTGTAAATGGGAAAATAATTTCCATAAAACGTTATCTGAGTAATCATTTTCTGATAAAATGTTTTATTTCAGATGTTTGGTTGACAAGCTGAAAAGAAAAAAGGAAATGTGTTCTTGTATGTAGAAAATAGATTTGAGAAATATACTAATTATAAATCTATACAAAATTATATTAAGGTTTTCCAAAAAAAATATTATGAGATCAAATTAAAGTAATACAATAAAAACTTGACTTTGTTTTGCCAATAAGAAATTTACTCTCCTTTACTATTGATAGCTTTCTCGCTGCATTGTAAAAAAGAGTTAAACATATGTATGACTGAGTTACGGCAATAAGTACAATTTTGTAACAAAGAACAGAAATTAAAAAAAAAAAATGCTTTATATAAATCAAAAACATATATAAAAATATTATTCGTATCTTCATGCAACTGATAGTTTTATTGATTAAACATTCCTTACACTATTTTCTAAATTGTTGAATGGGTGAATCTATTAAAAAAATATTTTCTGAATATTTTTTGGGATAAAAGAAAATTGAGAGTATATATATTATAGTTTAATATGAAGAAATAACTAAACTAGTCATGCACTTCATGAGTAAAAGTACATAAATTTAATTTATTCCTTTTAATAGCTTAAAAGCATATGAATTTAAGTCAGTAATGTAAGAAACAAAAATATGATAAGAGAGGTAAGATAATAATTGAAGGAAGTGCGAGAAAGAGAAAAGAGAACGGATGGACCCCTTTCGGATTTACATAAATTTGATTTGCAAAATTAATGAAAGGATATTCCATTGACCAAAAAATGACTTACAGTTACAATTGACTGCATTTTCCAAGACACACCAAGCACCAGAAAATACGAAAGTTGTTTCGCGAAAATTGTTTTCCTTGTATAAAATGGAGCCTTAAACCAGATTTCATCTGTTTTCAACATCTTAGAGGCCATCTGAAAATGAAAAAGGTGGCTTACTATACTATATATATACTTTTAATTTTCTAACTAATAATTTGTTAATATCTTAAAATGTGTTGTGAATTGATAAAATATACTAATATAATCTTCCTAAAAGCACAACACATCATGGAAGTCAAGACAATGATGCATACAACAAAGATGCATACAGTACCGGTTTATATTAAATACACAAGCCATAATCTGGAACATGTAAGCTTCACCAAACAGTCCTTTATTCAAACTATTAATTTTTTTCGTCTCACCATCTTCCTTTCTCCTTTAGAAGAAAAAAAAAAAACAAAAAAACTCCTCTTGTAAAAATATCTAGCAAAGTTAACAGAAGTGCAACTTATTATTGCAACTGGGAAGGACACAGGGACAGTCATAATGAACCTTGATCTCTCTAATTTGTCAAACTAAACAAGATTAGATCAGGAGGTGGTTGTGATAAGAGATGACCAAAGAAAATATCTACAAAAAAAAAAGAAAATAAATAAAATCAAGATATAATTTACGATCCTTTACACATAGAAAGTTAAAAATTTAAATTCTTGCAAATTCTTTTTTCAAAAAGTTTTAAATTCTTGCAAATGTATCCAACACATCTCACACGGTGTGCACAGCCCAAGAATTGATCACACTGGCAATAGGAGGAGAAGGGGCTTGAAGAGTTAGTAATACATAGAAGAAGGCTCCTTCGATGTACTATATACAGACCCCTTGATCTCCATTATCATAAATCAGGAGATTCTGAAGCACATAGACCTCTAAGTATGATCAGTGTCCCACATGATGCAGTGTCAAAAATTTATACTTCTCCTACACTCCTCAAAAAGTGAAGGACATAAACCATCATCCATAATTCATATAACAATTTTCGTATGCTGCACTATGCCAAAACACCACATGAACAAAAACCTTTTGATACTAGTAAAAAGAATACAGGCATACACCCGTATAATAATAAAGCACCACACGTAATCATCATATGTTAGACATTGTATCATATAAAAATGACAAATCTACATTCAACTCTTGTGTCGGCGTGTTCATGCCTTTTATTTGGTGATATACATCTGTGGCCACCTGTTGCAGCCTTAAAACTCTGAAATTTCATTTCATAAAACAATTAAGAGTATAAATGCACGTCCATTGCTGCAAAGTTTTTCGTTACACAACTGAGTTAATCAGTTAAACAAAATGAAACTGCTCCACGCAGCCAAACAGAAAATCATAAGATGCAACCAAAACAAACTAAACCCTGCAGTATTCAACGAAACCACTAGATTACTTTGACAACCAAATAGCTTATATTACCCTCTATATAAAGTAATGAATACCTAACCCCTTAATCAGACAGCAAAGCATCTAACCTAACAACTAAACAAATATTTTTTTTCGAGGAAGCCCCCTTGTTTTGGTGTGGTAGCCGGTAGGAGACCTCCTCAGACAAATATCATGACGGTGATAAACAACCATTTGGGGTTCAATAATAACAAACATGAAAAAATTAACAAAACAATATGTGATCACGCAGTAAGCTGTGTATAATAACTCAGAACATCGAAACTTGTAAGCTCTGGTGAAACAAGAAACAGCAAAAAATTATGTCGTGTAAATTAGTTGTTAGATCAAAATGTTAAGCCGCACAGAATCAAACAAACCACCAATAATAAAATAAATAAATAAATAAAACATAAACAGATAACTGAAACTGAAAGTAATTCAACAAAATGGACAAATTGAATCGATATATAGATTCGTAATTATATATTAGAGGTGTGATCAGGATTAATTAGAGTTATACAGAAAATGTATGAATTTGCTGCCGGAGAAGCTTACCTTTGGAGGTTGAATCAGACCTTGTCGCCGGCGAGACAAAGAATCGAACGGTGGAGAAGACGATGGAAATTAAATAAGAGAGAAATATACTATAGAAGCGATCTAATAATTGGGGGGATGAGATGAAGGAAGGAGAAAATGAAAAAAAAAAAAAAAAGTTTGGTCTTTTATGGAGGGGGAAACTGGGAAAAGGGCGAAAGCCAATTTCGTGCAATACGATTATACCGTACACGTACCGATTCCGTACATAATTGAATGCAGAGGGTACAATTCGCGACGTACTTCTGGTTTTCCCTTTTCATGTTATAAGTTCGGAAATTTGATATTTCCACCCACGAAACTTTTACATGTCAATGATTTTTTTCTTTTTTTTTTTTTTTTTTAATTTTTAATTTTAAAAACATCTAATTGCTTTATAACAATATAAATATTATAATTATAAAAAATAAAAATTATGAAAACGATAGTGTGCCTACATATAATTGATACGTATTTTTAATTAATATATTTTTTTAGACTTTAACAATCACGATTATATTATATTTCAAAATACTTTCATAAAATAAATAAATTTAGTAAAATAATGAATTCCAGTATATACATAATCATGATGAGTTTCAATTAGCATATAGAGTGTAACATAAAAGCAATTAAAACGAATTTCTTTCCTGCACGTTGCCTGAGAATCAAAACTAGTACAATTTACCCAATGAAGACAACTCTTTCCAAAAGTCTAGACTTGGTCCATTTGTTTTGTTTAGTTTAATAAATCAAATTCAAACTCATATCGTTTAAAATTTAATTTAATAATATTAAATATTTTCAAATTATTCATAAAAAAAAGAACTCAAACTCAACTAACTAAAAACTCAATATAAGACTTGTTCAAGTTAAATGTACCGAACTTGAGCTTTAAATAAATAAATTAATAAAAAGAGCTGGTTAACAGCCCTATTACAAAGTATAAAAGATCATTAGTAACAAGGATGTAATTAGCATTAGACCTAAAGAGGAGGGCCACGCTGGACAGAAGAACCACCGCCCACAATAAAGATTTGGCTTGAATCTCATCACCTTGGATAAATGGCACCACAGATATGGAGAAGGTAGTTTTTAATTGCACTTTCCAAAATGCTTGGAATCACGTTTGATTCAAAAGTAGAGAACAGATTCTGCTATATCCGGAGCTTGAAAGAGACAGTTTTATAAACACATTTCTGCATAATTCTGTAATACACAAAGTATGCGAAAATTACAACATAAATAAAAAGTCTTTTTTTAATGACCCAAGATAAAAGGTTAAAAGTGAAAAAAAAAAACCCGACAAAATTGTCTTCAAGGACTGATGTAATAAACGCACACACATTTTTACTGTCAATTGTATGGATTTCAATTTTGTGATTATTGGGCACTAAACATTATCTGTGGCATCTCTTTGCAGTTCTTCGGTGCTCCCTCCTCCGGAGGTTAACTTCTCAGCAGCCAATCGCTCTTCCAGCGCTCTTGCACCCCTTTCCCTGTGGTTTAGACAAAAGAAAAATAAGGCCTAAAGTTATGAGACTACAAACACTTACAGGAAAACTGTGCCCTGCAACTGGTCCTATTCCTATAATATTGTCATAATTTTCATCAAGAAAAACCTTGGACTGTTAGTTCCTTTGGCGGGGGGGGGGGGGGGGGGGGGGGGGGGGGGGGGGGGGGGGGGGGGGGGGGGGGGGGGGGGGGGGGGGGGGGG
>JAUMHB010023008.1:0-18736 GCA_032359685.1 Pittosporum tobira
AAATCCTCTTTAAGCCATGTGTGTATATAATAAAACTGTTGAGGTAAATATGAAAAACATGGTGCATTAAGTTTATCAATACGTTAAGAAATAATTTTAAATTAAAAAAATGAAAAAAAAAAAAAAAAAAAAAAAAAAAAAAAGGTATCATACGTATGTAGTGATATTTGAATAATAAAATTGGATTTGATTTTTATTTTTAGTCTTTACAGAAACAGTGATTATCTTTATTTACTGATTATACACCTGCCTGCAAATATTCCCAAATTCATTGGGTACAATTCACAAAACCACAAACTCCTTGGGTGAAATTCGCAAATTCAAACTCTTTGACGAAGGAATTACTTGAGCACTACGGATTCCAGAACACAAACAGCCAGGCACATCTTTTTCCCGGGTCGGAGTTTCGGTTCTTCAACCCACGCCAAACGACCCACCTCTCTCTATCTCGATCCTTCTCTTTAACATCGGTCGATCCAGTAGAAAAACCAGAAAGGAAAGTAGGACCACATCGAAGTTCCTTTCTCCAAGCATACGCTTTTACAGATCCGATACATTTTACGCAAACCGTTCAGAACATTCCCAGTATGCTCTCCTCACTCTGTCTCTTACATACATACATACATACATACATGGTGTGTGTGTGTGTGTGCGCGCGCGCGCGCCATCTTTTATTGCTGATTTAAATTTATGCCCTGGAGATTCAATAAAATGTACTTAATTTATGTGTCACGAGATATAATTTAGCTCGCCAATGTACTTATGATAATTGGTTACTGCACAAGTGTTTTAAAGATTATTGCGGATCTGTTCATAGAAATACTGTAAAATCTGGATTGGCATCAAAATGTTATAGGAGAACAAGGTAGATGCAATATAATGTATATTGCAGAATAAATATTTTTAATAAAATGATAATGTTACAGGAGAATAATAAGCATTTTTAATAAAACTGCTATTGTCCCGCTCAACAAAAAAAAAAAAAGAGAAAAAAAAAGGGGATATTGTTCTACCAAGCATCTTTTGTTGTTAAAATTGTGTAGCCTGTCGGAAACCTTTATTGTATGACCCACAGCCTCGTGGTAATTTTGCTTAAGGTTTCAGTCTTGTGGTACGACAAAGGATATGTTGCTATGCGATGAGAATGTTTATGGTCTTGTAGACCCAATTGGAAATGAAAGTTATATTTCATTCCCAAAATATGTTACTGTGTTTTCAATTGTCTGCAATACTCCTATACTATAAGTTTTTCATTACTGTTACTGACAAGGAAAAGGAGGTGACAGTGTATTTTCATTGTTTTGAAATACGACAGGATAGTTTGACTTAGTCTTTAGGGTTCCTAGCATTAATAAGACAAAAGAAAGATCCTTTTTTTCATCATTGATTTGCATATTTGCAGGTAGACAAAGCAACTATTTTGCATAGCACCGTATAAGTTATTATTAGATTGGAATGCCATATATGCTTCCTAGTTTACTAGCTGGGATTAAAAGAAATTCGCTTGTTAAGTTTGAAGCCTCCTCCATCAATTTGCAATATTGTTATGTCAAATAGAATCAGCAAGATATACAGCTAACAGTTATAATATTTCCTAATGTAGAAATGTATGATAGTCTCGGGAACCAGCCAGGCATGCCAAGACCGCCCACACATACACAACAAAGCCCATTTGGGAATGCATTCTACGGTGCTGGTTCAGGACTTATCAGAGGTGGACTAGGTGCTTATGGGGAGAAAATCTTAGGATCAAGTTCAGAGTATGTGCAAAGCAATGTAAGTATAGCATGCTATGGGTTCCACCCATTGTATTGTTAGTACACATTATCTGAAATCATTTACCATCAAGCTAAGTGAAAAGATTTATGCATTTGTGTTTGATTGGATTGTTTGCTATGCTATACTGGGAGGTCATTTATGTCATTTATTTGAAAGAGTTTTCTTGTTTTTACTGTTTGCCAGATCTTTCTTTCATCCCATGTCTATGAATAACTATTTCTATAAATTATTGCTGAGGAAGTAACCTTGTCTGTGATCATTTGAACTATTTAGGGTTCAGAAATTGACATAATTTTCATGATCCATAGGTCTGTATTAATATTTATTTAAAATGAACAGATAAGTAGGTATTTCTCTGATCCTCAATACTATTTCCAAGTCAATGACCACTATGTGAGGAACAAATTGAAGATCGTTCTGTTTCCTTTCCTGCACAGGGTAAGTGCTTTGCCACTGTAATTTTTTTCCTTTTTGCTGGCTCTCTTATGTCTTTAACAGCAGTTAACCTTCTCTCTCTCTCTTCCTTACTTGCTATACCAGGGCCACTGGACAAGAATCACTGAACCAGTGGGTGGTAGGCTATCCTATAAGCCCCCGATCTATGATATTAATGCACCGGATCTATATATTCCATTCATGGCATTTGGTACCTATGTTATTCTCGCTGGTTTCTCATTGGGTCTTCAGGGAAAGTAAGTATTGGAATGAACAAGCTGCTATATTTATTGCGACTAAGTGTTTTGTCTTTCTTTAATGGATGTTTAAGTCATATGCTATCTCTTCTGGTAATCACATTCATACCTTATTTATTCCTTCTTTTTTCCTTCTTTATTTTGTTGTTTTCATCTAAAGTAAGCTCGGAAATAGCTTCATCACTTATGCTTTAGACATGTATATGTCTATCAAACAAAAATATTGAGGACATATGTTTCTGATTCTTTTATGTTTTGGCCTGCAAAAGTTAAACTGCTCTTTGATGAATGCCATATCAATGTATAGGTTTTCATTCTACTACTATTGTGCTACTTAATGGAGAGGTTATCAGCATAAATAAGTAAATATTCTTACTATATTGGCTACCAGAGGTGATCTCTTAGCATATTGGGCTTTCGCAAAACTCCCATTTTACATAAAACCTTTAAAACTGCTGTTCACTGGAGCTGAATAAGACTACTCTCTTTAGTATCATCATTGCCATCTCTCTCTGTGTGTGGGTGTGTGTGTATTCGGGGTCTTTTCCTTAATCTTCTTTTCTTTTGGCGTAAGGAGGTGTTTCCGAGTTCAAGCATACATTTTGACTTTCTGTGGAGTTTGCGTTGTGAGCCTAATATAGGCTCTTTGTTTGAGGGTTGTCTGTTCTCTTTTGTTTATGTATACTTTGCGTGTACTCGGGTTTGCCTCGTTTTCAGCGATTTTTATGAATTAAATCATTTACTTACCAAAAAAAAGCTGTATGTTTATATTCCCCGTGTTACCCCCCTCCCTATCCTCTTTATCAAAGCTGCCATCATGAAGAAAATCGTTTCTAATTAAGTTTTTCGTTATTTAGCAGGTTTAGCCCTGAAGCTCTGAATTGGCTCTTCATCAAGGGGTTGGTAGGCTGGTTTTTACAAGTTTCTCTTCTAAAAATGTCGTTATTTTCATTGGGTAGTGGGGAAGCACCTTTGCTTGACATCGTGGCATATGCGGGGTATACTTTCACAGGAATGTGTTTGGCCATCCTTGGAAAGATTTTATGGAGCTACTCGTACTATGTTTTGATGCTGTGGACATGCTTCTGCATGGCGATGTTCTTGGTGAAGACGATGAAGAGAGTTCTTTTTGCAGAGGTTAGGACTTTTGATTCGTCTAGGCATCACTATCTCTTGCTCTTCATTGCTTTAGCTCAATTCCCACTTTATGTTTGGCTCGGCAACATCAGCGTGAATTGGCTATTTTGACTTTATATTCCTCTATGCTGTGGTTTGCAACTTTTCTTCATATATGAGTGTCACGGGAAGGTTATGATAGGTAATTTTTTATTTTTATTTATTTTTTTCATTTTTTGCTGATCTGGATAGGAGCAATTTTTCAATTCGGTTGATCTGGTTAGGAGCATGGTTGATATTCAGTACGATTAATATGTTCATGAGATACTTATCAATCAACTACATAGGTTTGCTTGGGATGTTCACGAGAGTTAATATGTTCATAATCATTTGTCAAATACTTCAAAAGTTTATGGTTTCAATTGCCATTGGGTGACATATTTTGAAAGGGTGACACATTTAATATGACTGTAACTTTCAATTAAAATGATTTTAAAACAATTACATAAATTCCACTAACTTACCACTGTAATAATGACTTGCACAAATAAGTTTAAGAAGTTTATTAAGAAAGGAAAATTGTGCAGATTATGGATCTTTGTATTATTAATAGTATGCAAGAGATATGTTTTTTAACTAGTTGTAGTATTTCAAGATTTATTAAAGAAATCAAGTAAATGAAAAAGAACAACATCATGTTTGAATACGAATAAGAGTCTGATTGAGAATATATTACATTAGTTCAAAAATATTTCAAAATTTTTGGTCATTGATTATCTTTCAATATCAATTTAATAGATGTTACAAAACTCATAAAATGCATAACTATTGACTTTGTATGTAAAAATATCCATTAAAATAAAGTAAACTTAAATATTTCTTAAAGCGTTATTAACTATGGAGTATATTAATTACTTCTTATGTTTCATAAAATAAATTATATATATATATATATATATCAAAATTCAAAAGAATTTCAACTACGATGATAGTTTAAAATGGGATTTGACTCCCCTTTAATATATTTTTTACTCAATTTAATGAAATGCATTAATTTTTATTTTATTTTAACAACCTTTTTTTATAATTATCAAGATATGTTTATAAATAGTCCTAGTCCATTATATAGAAATTAATTATACAAAAAACTAAAATTGTTAACAATATTTTTACTATTAACTATTTGTAAAAAAAAGTTCAAGCTTTAAAAATTCAATAAAAATGCACAAGTTCATCTAGCGATAAAAAAAGTTAGATTATTTTTATTTTTTAGGACAATTATACAACTCAATACTACAAATAAAATAATAAGTATTAGTCTAAATTATGCAAACAAAAAAATATATTTAATGGTGCTTGGAAGGTATAATGAAGGGAAGTCAAAACCTATAACGACATAATTTTTCCCTTTATATTTATATAATTTATTTTCATATTTTAACATAAATTGTTGTTAATCTCTCAAATAAATTACTTATCTATCCTGGACTTAGGCCTTGTTTGATACAAATTATTAATAACTTTTTTTTTATAAGTGAAGTACAAGCCTTTTATGTATAAACTAATAAATATTAAAAAAAAATTAAAATAATATTTTTATATATGTTCCAAACAGGACTTTAGTATACATAAAAGAATTTTAAAACAAGATTAGTTGCTAATTTCACAAGATTTGTTCATGGTCAATAACTTACATAATTTTCTCCCAAAAAAAAAAAGGTTGCGTCGACTCAACTATGTCTTTTATTCCTTCCAATTAGGTAGGAATAAACAATTTTCAATAATTATAATCAAATTATTCTTAAATTGCATTAACTTATAGTTATTGTTGCTTTCAGGATTCCAACAAATTAAAAAAGTTTAAATAATTATACATTGAATTTGTTAACAAAAATTATTCCGTTGTGGTCCAGCGGAAATGATACCTGCCCCTCAAGTAGGTGACCCAGGTTAGACTCCCGGCAACGGAACTTTTGTCAAATAACTTTTTTAAGGGCCGCCACGCAAGTAGTGCAGGAGTAAAAACGGCACTGCAGACAATCACCTCAAAGTTCCAACCGAACACCCCGCAAGTCTTTCTATAACTTCCACCTTTATCTCTCAATTTCGCCAGGCGGAGCTCCGGTGACCTAACCTTCCCATTCTGTTCTGCGGGAACCTCCCGTTCAGATCCCGTTCTATCTCGGTAAGTCTCCGGCTATGGTCGCCTGAACTAATCACTCTATCGCTCTGAAACTGTTGAGATTATCAATTAATATAAGGTGCGTCGAGCTTTTTATTTTCTCAATTTTTTAATGTAGTTTTTGAGATTTGTTTGAAGAAATAGCTCTTCTCAGTTTGTTTCTCTTTTAATATTTGTGTATAGAACGAAAATTTGAACTTTTGTTAATAACATTAAAGTTGATTTTTTTTTTTATGTGTATGACATTTCTGATTCTTTATTACGATTAATCATACGCCAATTTGCTAAAGATTGATTTTTTAATCATTTTCTTATATCAAAGTCTGTCTAACTGAATATAAAACTGAAACTTGTTTTTTCCTTTGTTCTGGATGAGCTTAATGTGTGGAGCTCTGTAATGGATATTGATAGAGCTTTGCAATTTCTGGAAATTACGCCCTTGCTTCTTTGTGTACATATAAATATACATTTGTGCAAAGAAAAAGGAGGAAAAGGGACATTTCGATGTTTTTAAAAGGTCGTACCTAGTGTACAAGGCTCCCGCAAATAGCAGGATCTGGGGAGGGCTACATGTACGTGGCCTTACCTTTATTTATAAAAAGGTGCTCTTTCCGTGATATAAACTCTTAACATTCAACTAGTGAGCACTTGATCATCACGCAAGTACGACCTTCTTTATACTTATTGAAGACATTGATGTATGTGATTTGATACAGAATATACTATTTGTTGTAGTCCAATGTACTTCCGAACACATGATGGAAGGATAGTTTTGTTTCTTTTGAATAACATTTGGGAGAAAAATGTAGATTTTTGTACTTTAGGGAGTCAAACGGAAAATGTGGCGACTTTAGGGGACACTTATGTCATTAACACGAAAAACAAATAAGTCATGCTCGAAGTAGTTTTTTGCTTCTTGATTCCTTTGAATTTTCTTAAACTTTTCAGGGGGATCATCAAGTGTTCCTTGGATAATGGTATTAGAAAAGGACTTCTCAAAAACAAATAATTGTATTAGAAAGGGAGCATCTTTTGATGGCTTGACGCATAGATAGCCTTTCATTATCAACTGTTTGTATCCTAACATGTTTAGCCTCAAGATGTGTTGGCCTCTTTATAAATCAGTCAATATTTAAGATTTTAAATGTGTTGTTATGACACTGTTTGCTACAATTTTTGTTTCTTCATTTACCTTTGTTACTATTTCAGTTTGCATGTTTTGTCTTCATTTAAGCATAAACTTTGTTTGGCATGGTTGCTTTTGGTGACTGGTTTTATCGGAACTATTTTAAAGTTGTTGTGCCTGCTGCAATGGTACAGGAGAGAGCTGCTGGATCTTCTTAGTATAAATTGTTATATTGGAGAAAAGAAGCCCTGACTTATCTACTCAGAGTTTAAGCAGCCAGGTGCCTGCCATGCAAACAGCCTGTCTTTCTCACCCAATCTTTTTGTTCTCTAACAGGTCTTTCTCTCGTTTCTTTCGCTCTGTTGTTATGTATATATGTGTTTGTATATGCAAACACATGATTACATATGCACACTACATTTATATTTTTGCCATTAACCACTTTACTCTGGTGACTAGGACTCGTTGCAGAAATAGCTCTATCAAACTGGGTGGATGGATGAAGTTAAAAGCTCCCAAAGTGTCTCAACTTGCTGGCACTGGAGGGACTCAGCCCTGTAAGTTTTCCGTTCCTTTTCGGCTAACAAGATTATCTGCGATTCCCAACACAGATGATGGTCACCCATGTTTATCCATGTCCGAGGAAAATGCAAGCATAATCCAAACATCAAATGTTGAAGAAGCGGAGACATGGTTGAGTAAATGGTCACCTCCTAGATACTTGTGGAGGGGCTTATCAGTCTTTATTCTCGCAGGGCAGGTAATTAGTAGGACTCTAAAGGGCAAAGTCCACTGGAAAAACACTCTCCAACAGCTGGAGAGAGTTGGTCCAAAATCAGTTGGGGTCTGCCTTTTAACCTCCACTTTTGTTGGAATGGCCTTTGGTATCCAATTCGTTAGAGAATTCACAAGATTAGGATTAAACCGGTCAATCGGTGGGGTCTTAGCTCTTGCCTTTGCAAGGGAATTAAGTCCTGTAATCACGTCAATAGTAATTGCGGGCCGGATCGGTAGTGCATTTGCTGCAGAGTTGGGAACCATGCAGGTTTCTGAGCAAATCGACACATTGCGAGTTCTTGGCACAGACCCGGTTGACTATATGGTGACACCAAGGGTAATTGCCGCATGTATTGCGCTGCCGTTTTTAACCCTAATGTGTTTCACAATTGGGATGGCATCGAGTGCCCTTTTGGCTGATGGCGTTTATGGGATCAGCATAAACATAATCTTGGATTCTGCTCGAAGAGCTCTTAGATCGTGGGATATAATTAGTTCGATGATTAAGTCGCTCGTTTTTGGTTTGGTCATATCGATTGTGAGTTGTGCCTGGGGAGTTACAACTTTGGAAGGTGCCAAAGGTGTCGGAGAATCTACTACTTCGGCTGTTGTTATATCTCTTGTTGGTATCTTTATTGCTGATTTTGCGCTCTCTTGTTTCTTCTTCCAGGGAGCAGGAGATTCATTGAAGCATTGTATCTGATTTTCCAAACCTTTGAATTTTTCTCTGCTACAAAGTTTTGAAATTGTTTTGTCCCCCTTGCTGTTTCAGTGGAAGTGGATAGTGTATGAATTTGACTGCATGTACAATTTGGGAAGATCAATAAATAGTCGAGTTTGTGGTCTCCCACTCTCCTGTTTACTGTAATTGCTACAATGTTTCAAATCATATTCCTAGGAACTATAGAAGAAAGAACTCAAAATAGGAGTCTCATCTCCAGACAAAAAGTGTATAACTCGTGAAACTCTCCCCCATCCAGCAACCAAAAAAAAAAAAAAAACGTACACACTTTTTTCCACACAAGTTACTCTTTCCGTCTAAAAATTTTCCCAAAATAGGGCCTTGTTTATCATTTTTTTCTCAATAAACAATTATATTTTGATTAATGGCAGTGTAAATTGACATAATGTTTTTAAAATCACTATTACAATTATGTTAACGTATATCCGCAACTAAAGTAAGCTCATTATTATTGGGACAAACATGGAATGAAAAAAATATAATTTCAATATTTGCAATATTTCAAACGATACTCTTTTTGTGAAACAGAGTATATGTTTCTTGAGATGTCTGAGTTCTTATTCCACAATAAAATTAGCTTCATTGGAACGTGTTGGTAGACAACAACACACTCATGAAGATGTTAACAAACTTTACTACAGAATGCTAATAAATTCTGAAGTACAAATTGCAGCATCACAATTTTCTGGAAAAAAACTCCATATTTGAGAAAACCAAATCATAGCTTATAATGTGAAATGGTGGATGATCCATCCGTCGCCTTCGACTGATGATGAACGGCATATTCCACAGGCAATACTTCCCTGTATAACGGTGGGCTACTGTCAGATATGAGCTCCAATATCGGCCCGTAAGGCTTCATCAAGTTCTTAGCACTAGGATACAAGAAACATGCAGCAGAAACCCTCGTTCGATCTCCTCTAGCCAACACCCTATGAGCCGCACTCTTGAATTTGTCGTTAGAAATGATCTATATCACACAATTCAGGTAAACAGAAAAAAACAATGAGAAGAATGCAATATAAACAATTTATGCTACCAAGATAGGAACTAAGAGATGATAAATATACTCTAAATTTCGATACTTACACTCTACAATACTTATATTTTGCGAAATCCATTACATAAAAGAAATGTTTTAAGGAGTATAAATAATAATTCTTAGAGAGCAAATATCAATTTTCTTGAAAGTTGAAACTATCACAACCTGCATAAGATCTCCAATGTGCGCTATGAGAGCTCCAGGAATGGGAGGCACATCGATCCATTGATTTTGGTGAAGAAACTGGAGCCCACCAATGGAGTCTTGGAGGAGTATGGTCAGAAAAGTGGGGTCCGAATGGTGTGGAGCTCCAAAGGTAAGATCAGGCTGAGGGCAAGCCGGGTAATATAACCATGTCAAGAACTCACTTTTCATGCATTCGATACGCGACAGGTAGTCACTGTTTAACCCCAAAGCCTCTGATAATAATTCAGATAGGGTCTCTCTTACTTTGATAATTGACTTGACATAATCTTCCATTTCTTTTCTACAAAATGGCAATTTTATTAGTCAAATATTTTTTACAAACAAAGTACTCCATCTGTCTCATAATTTTTGCAGTAATGGACTTTTAAAAAATTTGTTAACTATTGAGTAATTGTCAAAACAATCCTTGTACTTTTTATGGAGTAAATATTTCGGGAGAAGAAAAAAAAAATGTGTAGTAATAAAGATTGTCGACCCATTTTTATTTAAAATTTAAAAGTAGAAGAATAATTGAATCATTTAATTTTTGCTGACTTTCTTTAAATGACAATATTAACAAAAATTATGGGACATTTCAAAAAAAAAATTATGGGACAAAATAAGTAAGCATATAGATAAGACAAGATCCACAAAATTGGCAACTGGAAATAGCAAAGACCAGGATTATAATGAATCAATACAACTGGGGAAAAAGAAAATACTCCTACTAACCTGCAAACTAGAGGTATTTCTTCAGAATCTAGTGTATCATCCAGGAAGGCACAAGCAAATGCATCTCTCCACGGACCGGGCCGTGATTCATGAACCAATCCATTGACCGTGTAGAACCGGACTTTCTTGCTACTGTCATCAGAAAACAAGTCCTCCTTGGCCTCCCTCCGCTGCTCATGCAATCTTCTCGTGGCTTCTAAAGTCGCGTCAATTATGCTAACTTCCATTCCATGATTAATCATTTGAAAGCAGCCCCATGTTTCACAAGCTTTTCTAATTTCATCAACAATGTCCTTTCTTCCTGCACTTAAATCTATCACAGGGATTTGAAATCTGATATTGCTAGTGTCTTTTGATTTTGGCAGTTTTTCTGGTGGATGAATGAAGATTCTGGGAATCTTCGCGATACCAGAATCTACAAGCCCTTTAACACCAGCTCTAGTTTCTTCAAACTCCTTCACTTCTTTAGCCCAATCATCACAATGTCCCTCAAAAACTTCCATAGTACCTGACAGTTCTGCTTCTTGCTGTCTCAGCCTATCTAATCATGAGAAGGTATATCTATGGAAGCACAGAAAATGGAAGATTTAGAAATTAATACATTATACGCACACACACGCACACACACACATACGTCCTTCGTCTCCTTAAAATTAAAATAGTTTGACTTTTTACGAATCTTAAAAAATATATTTGAAATAAATCATCTGAATTATCCTTAATTTTAGCTAAGTGAAATAATAGTCGAAGTGCTGAGTCATATTATTGATATTATTATTGATATTATGATTTTAAATAGTAGAATAGTGAACGAAGTGGTGAACTTAATATTAAAATAGTAAATAAAATGATAAATCATAATGTTGAATTAATAATTGAAGTGATGTGTCAATTTGATAAAATAAAAATAATTTAAATAATTTATATTATTAAATTTTTAATTTTTTTTTAATTATATTGAGATGTTCAAGAAAAAAAATATTATAATTTTATTAAGAGGAAAATAGTGTATAATATGCTTATACGGAGTTGACAAAGAGCAAGTTGATGAGAAGGCAAGCTGTAATGGTGGTTACAGGTTATTAAATTAAGCCATGTGAAAACCCAAAATATTACAATATATATTACTAGTACCGTATACTTTATTGTTCAAACATATATTTTAAAATATATATATAATATAATAATTTTTTGATTAAAATTTGTAAGAAATTTTATTGTTATCCTTATATAAAAAATTAAAAAGAATAAATACAAGAGATAGTAATTTTTAGAAAGATGAGAGAGTTAGAAGATATTATAAAAAAATAAATATTTTATTTTAAAAAAATTATAAATAACAATTATTTAAAAAAAAAAGAATTTAAAAAAATATATTAATTTAAAATAGATAGAATATGTGATTAGCAATATGAAAAGTGAAAAACCGCGAGGGGAACGTGGCATGTGACGGCAATATTGAAACATGTAGATATACCAGACAGATAAATAAGGGGACAGCGTACCATGTTTTCATCACTTCTGTTACACCACCTCAGAAACCAGTGCAGCAAGAAAGGCTTTATTTCTGCTTGGTTACCTGCAAATTAAGAAATTGGGGGGGGGGGGGATCCCTAGAATCCGCAAATAAATTTATTTATATAAAGGCAGCTACGTAGGCCGAGTGAGATCCCCTATGTTTACAATAAGAGCTCCTTGAGTGGGGGTCACATTGACCCAATGATTCTGATGAAGAACCTGGAGGCCACCAAGATTGTCTTGCAGAAGTATGTTAGGTAAGTAGCATCTGAATGCTTTCCCGTGCCAAAAGTCAGATCTGGCTCGGGCAAGCCGTGTAGTAATTGCTTGTCAAAGTTTAACCTTTCATGCATTCCATATCTGATAGCCAGTTGCTACTTAGCCCTAAAGGCCTCTGATAGCAATTCAGCTAGACTTTTCCCTCAGCTTGATCATGCGTTTTACGTAGTCTGTCATCTCATTTCTGCAAAAATATGGCAAAATACAAAATTCATGCTCCTATTTGACACGACTTTGTCTTAGAATAGTAAGATCATCTAATTATATATTACACTATTGTTTCATAGAAATTAACATAGTTTTATTTTTTAAAATAAATTGACCAATTTTAAAATCAATATTTATAATATATCTTACATAGTAATAAATATAGATGTTACTCCCCATGTTGGTGAGTTTGAAAATGTATATAAATAATGCTTGGTTATTAATTGATCATGGAAATTCAAACTAATTAGCTTTTATCCGGTAGAGAGAGTAGCATATAACAAATACCGAAAGACTATATACATTACAATACCTGCAAATTAGAGGAATGGCTTGAGGGATCCAGAGTCACATCAATGAAACTGCAAGATAATGTGTTATTCCAAAAACCAGGACTTGATTCACCAAAAAGCTCCACTTCCTGCTTGCTCATGGAATCCTCTAGCACCGGTTAAAATTGACTCCATTACACTCACCGGAACTCAATATATGATTTGACTACTTGAAAGGAGCCCCATGGTTCTGAAGCTCTATAAATATTTTCAACAATTTTATTTCCACCTTCGGATGGGTCTGTTAGGGGGATTTCAAGTTGGATTTCACTTGTGTTGCCAGATGGGACAAACTCTCTGGCGTATGAATGAAAAATCAAGGAATCTTTACAGCACCAGACCCACCCGTATTTCGTTTCTTCAAACTCCTCAAATTTCTTCAGGGCTATCGTAATGTACAACTTATTCATCTCCAGTTTGAAATTGGTGCAGAAGCAGAATAACATGTTGAATTTTCAATGTGGGATATATATGCCTCAAGAAATTAACCTGCTTATTATATGTACTCCATTGTTACCCCGAAGGTGGTGGTTTTTTTTCTTCTGTCACTTCTTTCCTCTTAGAATGTGAACGTTATTTTCTTGTGCCATTTGGACCAACATATGAGTGACTCCTCTGTTCTGAACAAATTAGCTTCAATTGAATTAAGGAACAAGTAAGTTGTTGGACATTATTCTCCAAGGCACGGCCAGCATAAAATTCTTAAACAACAGCCCAAAACAGACAGTTTTTTTTATCGATTTCCCCAAGATCAGAATTGCTATTTTCGCACGTAGCAAAATTGTATGAAATATATGTGTCATATCGTGTGGAGAATTTAATTTTAAAAAAAAAAAAAAAAAAATAGCGGTTCCTCAAAAGAAATAAATAACTTCAAGAATTTATATTGCTATTTGAATCTTGACAATTCCAACCAGATTACTTCTCAAAAAATATTAAATCAAGTGCAATTTATATTAAAATTTACTTTGAATATTAAAATTATTTATGAATTTATTATATTTGGTTTACTTTGAATAATTCTTAACTTTTCATTGTTTATTGATTTTTTATTTGATTCTGTTTGTTTATAAATTGAATTAACACAATTATTATTAAAATTTTAGCAATTGATGTATAATTATCGTATCAATTTCAGACAACCCAACCACCTCTTTTCTAACCCTAATAACTATCGTTTCAATTTCAGACGAACGATCCAATGTTTCCGTTTATCATTTCCAACTTTGACCTCCCTGTATCTATTTGACATCTTGACGACCAGTTCATACTCGGTTTTTAGTGTTTGTTTTGCAATAATTTATTGACATTTATATGTCATATAATTTGAAAATACAGCGAAAAAACTTAAATTCTTTAGTAGATTAAATAATATATCAAAAAAAATAAATAAATTAAGTTTACTTAATTTATATTCGGTAAGTTTTGCCAAAGTCTCGCTGAAAACTCTGGTCTAAACAGAGCAAATTCTCAACTAGTCAAGTTTTATCCGTGTTTTTTTTTGTTTTTTTTTTTTTTTTTTTTTTTTTCATTTGATTAGATAATGAGCACCAAGTTGTGAAAACAGCCATATATATAATAAGAATAGAAGAAATTGAATATTTGACAATTTGAAAAATCTAATAGCTACCAACAGCTAAAGAACATCTGACAAATTGACAAAAACCAAATATAGCACAACTTTTGAGCTCAACAAGTCTGGCTTTGTAATTAACTTGTCAAGCCTTCGAATGTGCTTAGAAAAATGTAATTCCTCATTTATATATATATATATATATATATAAGTAAATAATAAAGGGAAAAAACTTAAAAAATAATTAAGATAAAAATAATTATGGAAGACAAGGATCAGATAGAGCTAATACATGATACTTGCCATCATTCCGGCAATCAAACCAATAGGGAAAACAATTAATCCTCATTTCAATTCTCCTCCGTAACCCACAAAAATACTACTCGAATTATATTTATTAACTAATAAAATAACTTAATTAAAAAAAATGTTTTAGAAAATAAAATAGACGAGGATGATGATCAGATAGAGCTAATACAGATCTCACCATCATATCGGTAATCAAACCAATAGGGAAACATAAGTCTACTCATCATTTCATCCGATTTTCAAATCAAATCAATTCAACTCCGTTAATCGGATCTATAAATAGCCTGGCGTTTAATTTCGCCATCTGATTAACGACACTCATATCTCATTAACAGATGGGGAAAGCTTAATTCAAACGGAAATATTAAACGGCTGGCTACGCAAACCTTCCGTATCTGTCGAGGCGCATAGTAAAACCCTGGGAAGGGGGGGAAGTAGAGAAAGTAGGATGAGGCGGTATATATAACGATAAAAAAAAATTTAACGGTGCCCTAGCCCACGCTAGTATTACATCAGAAAGAGGCCCATGGTTAGTCTAGATAGAAGTCTGTGTGAAGAAATCGTTAACGGTGCCCTAGGCCCTTCAGTTTTTCAGAAACAGGCCCATAGTGAGTCTACATAGACGTTAGGGCCCAAGTTTTCCATATTGAATCTAGTTTTTGGACTTCCCAATTTGAATTTCAAATTTTTTTAGAGGAGAAAGGTACCAAATAATCTCACTCACAGTTACTATAATAAAAGCTTATTATACTGTCGCTCAAAAACATAATCCACATCAGTAACACAAGTACATGAAAAATTAAAAATTAAAAATTAAAACTCAAACCTAAGGCCGACAGCTTCACGTTCTCCATCTTAAAGTGTCTCATTTACATATTTTTTCCTATTATATAAGAAGAAATACACTTAAAAATAATATTTAAAAATAAATAATTTATATCATAGTTTTATCATTATGGCAAACATTTTCCTTTTACCATACATAAAAATATATTATAATAATAAAAATACTACATCTATTCTAAAATATAAAAATAATATTAATTTTTGAATGTTCATTTTAAACATATCTCAAATCAAATTAACATGAATTTATTTTATCTTTTGAGAAAATTATTTATTACAAATAACATAATGTTCAAATAATTATTTTTTTTATAATTATAATAACTATAATCAAATAAATTTATTTAATTTAAATTTAAAGATATTAAAAATATTTTTAAAAATCAAATGTGATCTTATGTTTGACACAGAAGAAGTATTTTTTTTTTCAAAATTTCTTTTTACTAATGTGACTTCTTTTTTGAATAAATTGATTTGGGCCGAACAACCTAGCACCTTCCCTTTTCCACAACAGCTTCGGCCCTTCACCAATCCACCGTCAACAACCACCAGTGCTTTTTCGCCACAGAACATCTGCCGTTGAACACCCGTCGGTCGTCATGAAGCTCCGACGTAACCACCATTAAGTTAAAAAAAAAAAAAAAGCACCAACTGGAGCATCTATATATCTTCCATATTGCAGCATATTAATAATGGCTAATCATCAAGTGAAGCGTTTCGTATACAACAACATTGGTAATTATTCACCTTATTCTTCGTCTTCCTTTTTCAATTCATTTCAATATTAATGAGCACGTACTGCTATTTTTTCTTAATGCCTACGCTTATGGTTAAATTTACTTCCCTTCCCACAAAAGTCCAATTTTTTTAATTTAAGAACTTTCCAGATACATTTTTATTATGTTTGTCTCTAATTATAAATGCATCAAAGCCCAATTCATGGATCTATCGGTCCAAGAAATCAAACTAATGGAGTTTTGATGTTTAACTTAAACGATTTGAGAAATCAAAATAGTGGAGTTTTGATGTTTAACTTTTAATGGACACGATGTGAACTTACATGGTAACATCTTTTAAATGGAATTTTTCTTGTGGAAAAAAATGATAAATGAAAACATTTTGTAGACCGAGATATTCTATAAGTTATTATTTTTACGTTAAGTTTTGATCTTAGTTTTTAGTTATCCAGTTATCAACCCAGTTTTCGTACCAAAGAACAAAGTAACTGTTTTTTTTCCCAGTTTGGTAATGGAAAATATTGGAATGTTTGAATTTTGTTTACTGACAATTAAATGTGAATGCTATTCTACTGAATCAACTCATAAAGTTATTAACCAGGAATTTTTCTAATCCTTTGAACATAAATCCTCAGCCCATGTCTTTCTGTTGATAAGTAATCCCCAGAATATGTCTTCTGAAAGGGCCTTTGAAAATATTCAATGACGCAGTTTATCCAATTTAATAAGTTAAGGCTGATAAATAATGACACATGTAGGAGTAAAAATGTGAGGAGAAAATTAGGAGGACTACCTATCAAAGGCCATACCCCACTCACTCCTATATTTAAGGTAGTGTCCTGAGTTATATCCATTCCTTTAAGACTCATCTTCTTGATGGTGCATCTATAGGCCATTAGGCTGCCATTGATTAGGACAAAACTACATCAACTGATGTTCCCTTGTCTTCTACTAAATTGGTGCTATCCAACCTTCTTTTGTATATCATTACTTCCTGTCCACCCTCTTACTGCCGCATATCCACCTAGCAATTCACAACTTTACGGAGGAGACATTTCTGATTGTATATATATTGTTCCTTTATGTGCAGATTTTAGTATAAAGTTTTTAAAGAAACAAGAGTTCTGTCGTACATTTGTATATAGTGTTCTTGGCCGTTACCAATCACACTGGTCGAAGGTTGAAAAGGTCAACACTCCTGTTTCAAAAGAGGCAAGGGAGGCATCTCAAGTACCTAATGTGGACAAGAAAGCAGACTCTGATGCCAGGAATGGCGAATACAGTTCAGATGAAGATGATGGGAGCAGTAATAAGTGGATGGAACTTGCTTGGCTCACAAAAGCACTTGAACCAGCTTTGCAGCTGTATAGGCGGGCTCTTCCGTCAGGTCTGTTCATATAAGTCATAGAGTTCCATCATGCATTTTATGCTTCATATTCCATAAGGATGGTTGCATCGGCTGGGCTTATTCAATGTGTTAATGTCATGGCAGATGCATTTTAAAATTGAATAGTATTGGTATCTAAGCTGAGAATGAAAATTTTGCAGGCAATGATTTTGGAAGCAAACCCCCGCCTAGCAGTAGGTCAGTTTCGGAAATTATTGCAAGCATTCAACGAAGTAAGCTTGGGGTGCAAGATTGGAGCTTGAGTGATCTTACTGTAGGCTTATATCTTCTATACCTCCGGCAAGCATCCACAAATCCATTTCAGGATGTTAATGGTGTACAGATTTCATCTGATTCAATTGTAATTACTAAAACCTTTTTCAAGAAATATATAGAGGCATAACACATGTATTTTTGTCTTTTAAGGGAATTAGAGTATTGTTTTATTCGATTATTTATTGCGAATAACTGTTTTTTGTTCTAGGTCCAGGATCTTGTCTACCACACGGAGCTGGCAAAAGGGGCTTATAAGGATAGCACAGCTGGTCTTGCCAGAAACAGCATGCTTCGAGAAAGCAATGTTTTGAAATTTGTTAAAGACTCGATTGTTTTGAGGCCAGGATACTATATAGGGGTTGACTTGCGCAAGAAACTTGTGATTCTTGGAATCCGTGGAACTCATTCGGTCTATGACCTAATTACTGACATAGTTTCTTCAAGCCACGAAGAAGTAATAGCTGAAGGATTTTCAAGCCACTTTGGTACAGCTGAGGCTGCTCGTTGGTTTCTTAGCCATGAGCTGGGAACCATTAGGAAGTGCCTTGAAAAACATGAGGTTGTGAAGTTCTTCCATTTAATAATAAATACATAATATATATATATATATATATATATATATATATATATATATATAGTGTCTGGATCCAGGGCTGTACTTGGCTAGGACACTGTAGTCAACCACCTTAATCTTCACCGTTTAAAATACTATCTAACGATTTAGATTGATCATCATCCGTCTTTAATACTGGTGGACGTCCACTATTGTTTGGCGGACGTCTGTAGTGGATGTTTGCAAATTTTTTGGCAGATGTCCTCCAGTGTTACTGGGGACGATGATGAATCTAAATCGTTGGATAAAATTTTAAAAAATGAAGATTAAGGTTGTTGACTACAG